>CAKNWW010348103.1:0-10170 GCA_932074435.1 Andricus kollari | reverse complement strand
TCTCTCACGCGTATATTAATTTTTCCCTGAGAATCTCAAATCATTTATGCTTAAAATAAGCGTAATGATTTATATTATTCTAAAATGTGAAAGTAATGTCATACAGAAATGTATAGAGTAAATCGATTAAAATATTTCTTTGACAAATATTTTTCAAGCAAGACTTTCATATAAATAAAATTTGTCCAAGGTGATAAGTTAGATAAGGCTGTTGTCTTAAGAAATATTAGCAATGTGGCACGCGGACTGTAAAATGTAAAAGAATATTGTTTTTCAATACTTCTTAGCAGCATTTTTTCTACAATATATTTCATTAAACGAAGAAAAGTAATATGTAAAAAATGTATTTTTATTCTAGATTAATGTTGATTAATAATGGTCATTATTAGTGGTCAATGATGATTTTAAAACGAAATATTAGGCACTTTTACCTAAAAAATATTAAATTTTCAGCCAAAGAGTTGGATTTTTATACCAAAAGCAAGCAGTTTCAACCAACTAGTTGAATTTTGAATCTAAAAAAGATGGATTTTCAACCAAAAATGGATTAGTTGAATTTTCATTAGGAAAAGTTTTTTTTAACAGAACAGAAACGAATTTTCCACAAAACAGATACATTTTCAACCAAAGAGATAAATTTTTTACTTCAATTATAATTCTTCAACCAAAAAAAAATCAATTTTTAATAATAATAATGATAAACAAAATAGTTGAATGTTGAATCAAAGTATTTTATTTGCTAATGAAAAGAAATAAATTCGCAAATATTTGAAGAATCAAACAAAACAGATTTATTTTTAACAACGTGAGTTGCAGTTTTAACCCAAATAGAGTATATTTATGCCATAAAATTAATCATTTTCAACCAAGCGAGAAATCTTTTTTTTAGTTTAAAATTGAACTACCCTATGAAAAATTCGTTCTTTTTATTGAAATAAAACTGTATTGAAGTCAAAATAAAAACGGTCTTAATACAAATATCCTCTGCTGCATTTTTCGTTGAGGATTCATCTTTTCTGGTTGAAAGTTGAACAACATGGTTGAAGGTTCAACTATTGTGTTAAAAATTCATATGCTTGGTTGAAAAGGAATTATTTCATAATATTGCATTATTATATATTTACCAATAGAATTAAGAAAAACGGCAAAAACGAGGAATATAGCTCCGGCGGTGATTTCCATTTTTTATAAGAGCAGATGAAAGTAGATGGCAGTATATAATACTGATTTAAGAAGAAAAATAAATTTTCTGTATGATGTGATGATATACTCAAAGAATTCTTCGACTTCCCCTTTTTCATCAGTTGCCCACTAAAAAAATATTTTTCACGTGGTATATGGATAGCTCGTAGTGAATATCTTACTCAAGCTTCTAAATTGATGATTCGAAGACAAATCCACATTTTTCAACAATAGTGTATCATATATAATTTCTATTTTATTTCTTCGTATATCTGCATGTCATAGAGCAAATGATGTCATGTAATAAATTATATCAACACATTACGTTTACAGTTTAAACAATGATTCGAGAGAAACAGATCTTTATTGGACCAACTTTTCGTCAACGATTGATGCGATAACGCTTTTCGTTTCTTTGAGAAATTAATAATAATAATAATTAACGAGAAGCATGTAATTTTTTTTTCTGTTGAGGTTTTCTTATGATTTTTTCGCGAACACAGAGAAAACGACAAGGAAAACGATAAACTATTACAGGAAATGTGACATGAGAAGAAATGACTAGCCAAAAATGATAGCAATATCATGTTCTTCGGTACATTTTTTATTTGATTTAAAGATGTATGTGATGTCGCCCTTAAATAACATACGACTTATGCCAATTTGGCATCTTCTGATGAGGCCTTGACCAGAATTTCTAGTTTAGAACAAATTGTTGGGACCCTATCAGGCTCTAGTGGGAAATTTCTAGCTTTGATTAAGTAAGGAAAATCTATTAGGAAAATCCACAGAAAAAATTAAGAGGAAATCGATACAAAATTACAGGAAAAGTAACACGAGAAAAAATGACAGGAGAAAAATGATAGGCATGTCAATTTGTTTGATACATTTTTTATTTGAGTTTTTGATGCCTATATGCATATTTGAATAAGCAATGCAATGCAATGCAATGCAATGCAAAACAATACAGTACAATATAATATAATAACTAACAATATAGATTTCATTTGAATACGAAAATTATTTCTTTCTGTTGAAATCTGATGCCATTGAACTCTCAGGAATCTTTTCCTATTGACCGTAGGACGGTCTCCCCTACATTTGAAAAGTATTGCTCCTGCTTGAGGAAAAACTGGGATATTGACGAAAGATTGAAGCCTTGAGAACCATAACACACTGACTCTTTAATGTAATTATAAGTTACTTGTAACATTTTGATCCTACTTTGGATCACAAACAATATTGTCATTTAGTTTTTTTTCAATTAAATTACTGTTGTGCAGCATAGTCGTTTACTAGTCATTTACCTTACCCATTTAAATCTTTACTATTCCAAAATTTCTTGAGATTGGGGAAGTCCTACCTAAGGGTAATTCCGCCTTTTCTTCTGAGGTCAAATATTTAACTTCGCCGCTGTGCATGTTTATTTTAACTCGCATGTCGTAAGGAACTACTTTTGAAAATATTCCACGAAGCCATTTATTGTCCAGTACTATAGCAGCGACATAACCATTGGATGTTGCTAAAACAGTTTGTTCGTCGGTTGGCATGGGCTTATAGACAGTATAACTTGCCCTCACTTGAATTGGTAGATTGGCAGGAAAAGTATATCTTAGAATTTCGTATTGCCGTTGCGGATTAGTGTTGGGGATAAGCCGAATAAATCTGAATTGTTCAGGTCCATATCCACATAAAAGAGAACGACGCTCGATAGGAGACCTGGATCTGGCAGGAAGAGAAGTCCTTCCTGGAGTATGCCTGTCAGGAGAATAAGTGCCAGAACGAGGTACCCAAGAAATAGTGTCGCCATGATCTGAACGCTCGAACTCTGAACTTGACTCTGCAACAACAAATAAAGAATTCACTTTTTCTGAAAGTAGACAATCGTCAAGTGCATTCAACGACTGAGATACATGTAGTCAGAACAAAGTGTAATCAATATCAATGGATTTCTATTGATATCAACGACTTCAAGGAATATGAGTGAAATAAACTTTTGTAAAGGATTTTAAGTTATTTTGAGTGCGCGTGATAAAAAAGATAGGATTCTTCTTTCCATTCGGCAGAAGTATCTTATGGAATGGCATGCTTTAAAAGAGAAAGAGTCTATAAAAAAGCTGCTTATTAAAAAAAAGATTGTTGAGTTTATTAATTAACACTTTTTTAGATACATTTTTATTAGTAATGAGGTTACCTTCATTATTTGCATCCTCGTTACTCGTTCCGAAATTTGCCAGTAAGTCCCTTGTTTTGGGGGACGAACCTGATGATATTCCTGCAGAAAAACAAAAAATATTTAAGAATCTATACTGGTAAAAGTGTATTAAAAATAGTAGACGCGTTATTCCAAAAATTTATTTTATTTCGGATAAGTCGGTTGATCAAAGTTTTCCAAGTATTTCTAAAACATATATATTTTTCTGGTGTGAAACTTGAAAATAGCTAACATCACTTCCATTCCAAAAATGGATTCAAATAGCCTGCAAATCCTGGATTTTTCATATTTTCTCCCTAAGAAATGTTTTTTCTTGAAAATGTCAAAAACTTCCAAAGTTTCGAGATTTAAAGAGAAAATTTCATATCTCGCCTTCAAAACTTGAAAATTCGCCAAGAAGCGATCAAAATGGAGTCTTCTCAAGGTAAGTTACTAACATCTTTAGCTTCCTTAAAACGGTGTAGAAACAATCATACCAAATTTGTCTTGTACACTACCTCCAATAAACTATTAAAACTTCACCTTTTTTTATCAAACACTCTCAGATTTGACATTTGGTCTACATTGGACAGCATATCATTTGACCAATCCCAACGGATTAAAGATCTTTCTACTCAAAAACAAAAAAAATCAAATTTGACAAATTACTTCCTTTAACGCATTACTCCCTTAAGGCACGCACCATTAACTAACAGAGTAAAAACATCTCTAACCACCCTCTCAGCAATAAAATGATTTCAGCCTTATCTAAACGACATAATTTTGCAGTAGCTCACTCCAAAATCCTGAAAGAAGAAATCATCAGTAATTTGGAATCCACAATCCCTTTCCCTTTCACCCGAAAAAGCGAATGACTTACATTGCAGGATGCCCAACATCTTATGGCAAGCCCAACATCCTTCCTCAAACTTAACAAAACAAGAAGAAACAGCAATTAAAGAACTCAACCAGAATAAAGACATCATAATATTACCCGCAGAGAAGGTCAACACAACAGTAATAATGAATAAAGAAGACTATAACAACAAAATCATGGCCCTTTTAATTGACGGTACATATGGAAAACTTAAAAAAGACCCTACAAAAACAATAGTCAGCAAAACAAAAACCCTTATAAAAGACTCTAAACTTGACAGCCAAACAATATCTAAATTAATACCCACTAACCAACTTACAACCTAGCACGCTTTCTCTCCAAAGAACCGAATTCTTTCACAGGAAACTCTATCACGCTCGTCCAAAACTCTGTTGACTTCATCAGAAAGATACAACAGATCCACATTCAACCCTTAAGACATCTTAGTGAGTTTCGACATAGAATCTCTCTTTACGAAAGTACTAATCTCTGATACAATCGATATTATTGAATGCTTTGCAAACTTTCCCTCCGATTTCATACCTTTGATAGAACACTGTCTCAATAATACCTACTTCTCTTTCAATAACCAATTCTACGAACTTACGTTGATGACGCTTTTGTCATCTGGAGATATGGACTAGATGAACTACACAAGTTCTTAGATTTCATCAATCAATTACTCCCTAATATCAAGTTCCCCATGGAAATTGAACAAAAGGGAAAATTGCCTTTTTTGGACGAACTAGTTTACAAAAGATCTAATAACACTTTAGGACATTAAGTTTAGAAGAAACCCACCATAAAAAAAGATACCTACATGCTTCCTCCCACCATGACCCATCTCAAAAGCAATCGGTCATCAATTCCTTCGTATACAGAGCTGTCTCCATAACAGATAAAGCTAAAACATTTCACGCAATCAGCACTATCTTAGCATCATATTGAAGCAGGACATAGCATTTTATTCGAAAAAACAACCGTCATCGAAAAAACGTACAATACTTTTCCAAGAAAACATGAAGAAGCAATCGGAATCTTAAAACACCCTAACAATATTAATAGGGACAATGGATATAATACCAAACCGATTTGGCTTTCCGTCCTCCCGGCTTTTTTAAAATGAATTTGATTGGCCAATCAAGTTCGAGCAGTGCCTACCACAGGGCGCCCTGGCCAATCACAGACATCGTAGAGAATATATGTAAGAACAAGATAACCTGAAACTTCAGTTGCAGGTCAGCCTTGAAGAAGTGAACTGCAATGATCACGAAACTTCGGCAAGATTCGTAGTTTCGCACACGATTGAAACCCGATGAAGCTTTAAAATTTTAAATTTAAATTTATCATAAACAGAGTACACACCATTCTTTAAAACTTTATTAAGCGGTGCTGGTGTGTCTTAAAAGGTTCAACAATAGGACAATCGATGCGTCTCAAGGATAGACACACAAACACAACATATAGTATTATCGTATTTTAAATACCAAAAATTTTTTTCTTGTAAAAACTGAATGAACCACTTTTTTTAAACTTTTAGGATTGGTACTGGCAGGTCATAAAAGTTACAACCACAGGTTGATCGATGCAACTTAAAGACGCGAACAAATATGCTAGATATAGTATCACTGAGCCCAAAAAAATTACTTTTAAATAAGCGATCTGGCTCAGAGTCCTATCAGACTTGGATATCCGTCAAAGCTACAATTCTTCCAAGTTTCATGATCAGAGTTATTTTACTTTTCGAGATATGGTGACCAGAAAAAAGTTACACACACATACATGGTCATTTTGATCAAATTGTGTTTCTGAATACCTGGGGTCGAATTATTGAGACAAACAGTTTCTAAAAATATGTCTATTTATTATCTTCAAGCTGCAAAAATGATATTTATAATATTAATTGTATATTATTTAAGAGTTTACATAATATTTTATATTCCTTATAGTATAATAGGTGTTCCAACATACTTGCTATAAAAAATGATATTTATTTCTTCTCTACTTACCGATGTAATTAAGAACAATGTCCAAGGTTAAGACCAGAGTACAGGAGATCTTCATTTTTTCAAAATGTAGGCAAAACTGATTAACGTGGAATTTTGAGAACAGCCTGAATAATAAATATTCTGATGTTTCGTTTATATATCTATACTATTGTGAGATATTTCTTTTTTTTCCTTCCCCAGCATACATTGCGTATACAGATAATTTTGAGGCTTGGTGAAGTTAAAAATTTTAATTAGTATCACATAATTTATTGTATAGCAATTAAATCTCACACGTGTATAATTATTTTACCTTGAAAAACTCAGACAATTGATTTTAAAAGTAATCGTATGTATATATATTATTCTAGATTGAGAAACTCCGAGAATCCAATGATGTATAAAGAGTAAATTGATTAAATATCTGTTTGAAAAATATTTTTTTGAACACATCTTTCAGGTAGTTGAAATTCGTTCAAGGTTATAAGTTAGATAATGTCTTTATCTTAAAAATATTAATAATGTTGCACGTAAACTTTAAAATGTGACGAAATATTTTTCTCAATCCTTTTAAGATGACTTTTTCCGCGAAATTCTTGATCAAACGAAGAAACTTCAACTAGCGTCTCCTCCACACCACATTCCTTGGGGATTATTTTTTTTCGGACTTTGCCCATCAGTGTTTTACCGCACATCTTGTGCAAGAATTTCATGTTGATTGCGTTAATTTCACTCCTATCCTTTTCTTAATAGATCTAGGTCTCGCTACCGTACGACACAGTCGGCAGATTTTTTTTTTTTTTTTTTTTTTTTTTTTTTTTTTTTTTTTTTTTTTTCTTCTGATAATGGATCTTGCTCTACCGATAACCTTCTTACCCTCGTTTATGTGTTTACCTAACTAGCTCATCTATCTTTTCCTCACTAGTTAATAGGCTACCCTGATATACGTACTTATCAACTTGTTCTATTCTCCAATTATCTAAGACAATGATTTATATCGTTTATTCATTCTTTCCTTCAAACACCATAATTTTTTTTTTTATTTACGTTCATATTGAGGCCGATCTTCTTCGTGCTTTTATTAAGCTTATTCAACATTCTTTGCAAGTCCTTGATTGATTCTGCCATAACAATCTTGTAATCTGCGAAATCTAACCCACGTAGCTTCACTGTTTCTAGATCTACACCTACTTCGTCAAACAGGGCCATTCTTAGACACTTATCCATAAATGTAATAAATAGTCATGATGACATGACGCATCCTTGTCTAATACCTTGCATAATATCGAACCAGTCACTCTGTTTCCCATTAACCCTTACACTCTCTTTGCCACCTGCATATCTTGTTTTTATTGCTTGTAGGAGCCATCCATTGAATCCCTATTCTCTTAGGACTTCCAAAAGTTTACCTCTATCAATTTTGTTAAATGCTTTTTCTAGATCAACAAATATGCAGAAAACTTATTTCTTCACTCTCAAACTTTTTTCTGTGAGCTGTCTTAAACTCATTATTTTATCCGTGCCTGATCTTCCTGGTATAAATCCACTTTGAACTTGTCATATATTTTTTTCTGTTATCTTCATTACCCTACGAATGAATATTCTTTAAAATATATTTTACTTACGGTACTTAATAAACTGATACCACTGAAGTTGTTGAAGTTGCTTTTGTCTCCCTTTCCTTTGTATATTGGTACGATGTTCCATTTTGCGGTCAAACTATGAAGATACAAAAAAAAGATGAATTGACAATAATTGTGCATCCAATAAAGATCTAAAAATGTGCTATCCGTAACTTTTTCCTAGGACGCGTAGTTTTTGTTTTATTCGAAAAAGAAACATTATTATTATGAGAAGTTGTAAACTTCGGAAGCTAGATCGTGGTTCCTTAAAGCAACCAATCCCGATGCAATTGGAAAGTGCACGTCATCCGCAGATGACCTTACGCAGCAGATGGGACAGTTGGAGATGAAGGTTTTACCTCTGGATACTTTTTTAGAGCTACCAATCTTTGTAAAATGTTAGGAAGAGCAGTGTTGACGGCCCAGATAAAGTGATCCCAGAAGAACAGTCTTTTGCATCCGGTTCGCGATGGCATGAGCCAGACGCTACCAAACCGGAATCTTGTCGGGTTGGCTAAGAAATTAAGCTTTCGTACCGCCAATACAACCGATTATCAGAACTACAAGATGGACTTTGTAGCCTTGGTACAGCCTGCTCAGCTCGAAAAGAAGTGCTTGATATTTTCCCCGTTTTTCTTCCTCCTTTGCCGTGATATAACCATCGGCTGGCGCCCAGAATTCAATCACGTGAATGATCTTGGTCTTCAGATCTTGGATGAATATATGAGGCTACTTAGCACTGATATGTTAAGTTGTGGAGAATGAGGAATTCCAGTAGATCTTACACTGATCATTCGCCACAACGGACTCGAGTTCCCGCTGGGCGTATGACAAGACGGGCAGTAGATCAACACCATAGAAGTGCCTAAGATGGTTTTGTGGACTTGACAAATCTCCAGTCTTCGGGATCCATACCGTGCGTCCCCCCACTAGCCACAGCGGGATGGGTTGTTCTCCCTTTAAGAAAGTAGTAAATATACGAGCTAGATGTTGGTGCGTAGAAGTCAACTTCTTCCACTAAAAGTTGTTGATTTTATGTGACCCTAGCGCTGAAAAGTTATCAGTTCCAGCGATACCTTTCTTCACTAACTCAGCAGTAATTATTGGACACACTTTTTCTGGAAACTAGTTATTGGAAAATAGTAGTGTTGGGAAGGAGGTATAGATTTTTTATATTGATCTAGAATTTCCGTGTTATTTATTTAAGTAACACGTTCGTTCCGCAACTCTGCTCCGACCCAGGTTGCTGATCAATTTCTCTAGCGATCACCCCAAGTTAAGAGCTTCACAAGGTTGTTATGTGAGGTTCCCCACATTTCATTAGGAGCACTTAGTTCTAGTTAAAATATTAAAGCCCGCAGCTGAGGCTAAGTGGGCTCTGCTAATTGATGCATGTGCAGCTATGTTGAAAGCAACTGTTCTAGAAAAAATCGTACCCACGTATTGAAAACAAGGAACAAACTACAAAGAGTTACCATTATATATCAGACCTAGAAGTGTCGCGCTAATCCGAACTTTCTTGAATATAGTGCATTTAGTTTTCTTGTTATTCATCGTGATTCTAAAAACCACAAGACTTTTTTGTCTAAAAAAATGTCGATATCCGAGGTTAAGAGGTTAAACATAATTGGGCTCAAAATCTCTCCCTGCAGAACTCTCTCAAAGACCAGTAATTCCTCCGAGAACTCGTTCCTTACTTTAATGCAATTTAGGGCTTTCTCATACAAAATTTTTAGAATTCTAATCATTTTTGAGCTGACCCTAATATTAAAAAGTTTTGACTAGATGTGAGAGCGATTAACCGATGGGAAAGCTTTTGAAAAATCCACCTGAAAGGCATAGATATGTCTATTTTTTTTTGTCAGTAAATCTGCGGAAGAGAAGCCAAGGTGAAAATATTACCCATATAGCCCCTACCTTGGCGAACTCCTACGAAGATATCACTATAACTAATGCATTCAAATAGGAAAAATAAAGCAAATGACAGTTTTATCCAACAATTAGTTTATATCAATTTAAGGCATGGAGAAATTTTATCTACAATTAAAATTTTCGTTGGTGGAAAGTATATATACTAACTGCAGATGTACTTAAAAAATATCAACAAACAGAGCATAGTTAGAAGTACACATATCCTCTTGATTGCAAAAAATTAAACTTAAAGTTGGACATATTTAAACATTTCTCTAATTCAAACAAGCTTTTTTTTTAGTATTGTGTTTGTTTGTATGAAACAAACATTTTGAAAATATATTTCTTAATCGAGAAATAAATATTTTATTTCGAGTCCGTAACTTCAGTTGAATA
>CAKNWW010348102.1:0-29858 GCA_932074435.1 Andricus kollari | reverse complement strand
GTCTGGAAAACATCGTGTGATCACTAACAGTATCACCTTTCAGAGAGGTGTGTTTCAGGGCGATACCATGAGCCCTCTCCTCTTTTGCCTCACATTATTGCCACTATCTCTCGCACTTCGCTATTCCGAAGGGTACCTCTGCGACAAACCTGGAAATCGAAAGCATAAAGTCACTCATGTATTTTACATGGATGATCTCAAGATCTATGCTAAAAATCAAGAGAAACTACATCTGGAAATCTACATCTGGAAATTGGAATGGAGTTCGGGTTAGAAAAATGCGCCAAGGTTTATTTGAAGAAAGGAAAACTTAATAGAATCCCAGAAGACCCTGAGCTCGTCGAAAGAAGCGCTATACGATACCCTAGCGCTGGAGAGACCTATACATACCTGAACGTGCCACAGAGCCGCATTCAGGACGTGACATCTATACAGGATACTCTCCGATGCAGATACAAACATCTTATTCGACGGATTTGGTCTTCAGAACTGTCGGCAAAGAGCAAAGTATCTGCGACGAACGTTCTTGCCGTCCCGGTAGTACTCTATTCATTTGGAGTGGTTCCATGGACGAAGGACGAGCTCAGATTCCTCGATATCGGGTCCCGAAAGGTTATGCACATGAACAAAAGCATGCACCTTAAATCTTCTGTTCCGCGACTTTACATCTCACGCCGTCAAGGTGGTCGCAGAATACTAAATCTTGAATGTCTTCACAACAGGATTATTTTGGGTAAAGCACATATATTCGCAAATGGACAAGACCCTCTTCTTAAAATGGTCAGGAAACACAAAGAAGTGGGCAAAGGGGCGTTTCTCTACAAAGCAGCGGAGGAGGCTGCTGAAACACTCGGCCTTGACTTCAATATCAGGGATGAGCAAGGTGCAGCAAATCTTATGCATCTTCAGTACTCACTCCTGAAGGCCCAGATTAAGAAAGCACAGGAGAAAAACTTCCGCGAACAGCTCCTCCGAAAAGAAGATGCATGGCATCTTCCACAGAAATGTGGAGGATCTATTGATGTCGTATGAGCTAACGTTTGCTTTCCGTAAATCACCCGGATTGAAGTCCGGCACGGAGGGTTTCATTTTGGCAAGCCAAGACGGTGTCGTTTCCACTCTAGCATACCGTCGGCACATTTTGAGCCAAGACATTCCCGATGATAGCTGCAGAGCGTGTCATGCACACCCCGAGCATATAGGACGCATACTATCTGGTTATCCAATTCATGCGGGAACGACCTACATCCAAAGGCACAATGCGGCACTAAGAGTGCTTTATTACCATCTCTGTCACTCTTACGGCATCAGCCCAAATACCGCTCCGCTAAATGCTCCTAGGGAAATAGAATCAATTGTCGAGAATGAGAAGTGTCGCATATACTGGAACTTCATATTCTCGACAATTGTTTCTGTTGCGCACTCGAGGCCTGACATAGTCCTTCTTGACTTCGAGAAACAAACCATGTTCGTTATCGAATTTTCGGCACCAGCTGACAAAAACATCATAGCCAAGGAGAATGAAAAGAAATAGAGGTATAAAGAAATTATAAGGGAGTTGCGACGGCTATACACGGAATATTCCGTTAAGCTCTTGGAGGTGCCAAGGTTTTACTGGTTAAAAGCCTGAAAAGCATCCCTGCGTGTCAAGAAAATGCCAAGACACTTGCGGGGAAAATGCAGAAGGCGGTCGTCCTCGGGTCGCTCCGTGTCCTCATGGTGCACGAGACTGCCATCTAAAAATGCCATCGGCTTTAAGTGAAACCGCGGTAAATCACACCTATGGCCACGTCTCACGACCGGGAGATGGATGGTCACAGGGTACGAGCAAATCACAACGACAGGCCGGCGAAACCCTCGCGTGTTTTGAGGGCACGAAGCGACCATTCATCTCGCAAGTACCTTGGCATATTTTTGGCACGCGGTTATGGCTTTAAGGTTACGAATCAGTGATAGTTTAGCACCTCCGAGAGCACCGATCACAAGCAAAATTACTTTAACCGAATATTTTGGGTACAGTTCTTGCAGCTCCCTTTTAAGTTCTTGATACCTCTCTTCCTTTTTCTTCTCGTTAGCAGTGATGTTGTAGTAGGCCGGTGACGAGTATTCGATCACGAATATAGTTCGTTTCTCGAAGTCTTAGCGAATGATGTCAGGCCTCGAGTGTGCAACGGAGACTGCTGCCCAAAAATTGTAGTTCCATTCCTGTGAATGTTTACGTACACTTTCTTGTCGACTAGCTGTTGCCGGCATTTTTCAACCTCTACTTTCTTTACCTTGTCTCTTAGAAGTGTAGCATCTAGATGGAATAATGCACTTTCCTCACTTCTGATGTTAAAATTCAGGCGAAGAGTCTGGGCCGCCTGCTCCGCGGCTTTGTAAAGGAACGCTCCTTTGCGAATCATGTCGTGTGTCCGGGCCATTTTTAGGAGAGGATCTCTGCCATTTGCAACGATGTAAGCTGTATTGAGAACAATTAGGTCATAAAAAAATAAAAAATTTAGAAATCTGCGTCCGCCTTGACGGCGTGAGATGTATAATCGCGGAACAGACGAATTGATATGCAAGCTCTTATGCATATGCATGATCTTACGTGTGGCAATATCAAGGGCCGTACCCTCATTCGTCTTCTATTGGACCACCCCAAACGAGTAAAGTAGAACCGGGACGGCAAGCATGTTAGTCGCAGATACCTTTTTCAACGCCGACAGATTTGAAGACCAAATCCATCGAAGAAGATGCTTGTATGTGCTTCGGAGTGACTCCTTCGCTGACGGTACGCACTGAATGCGGCTTTGAGGCACACCCAGGTTGGTGTAGGTTTCTGCAGTGTCAAGATGTCTAATAACACTTATGTCCACACAGTCAGGGTCCTTAGGAACGCCAATAATCTTTTCTCTCTTCAGATGAATTTTGGCTCTGAAGTTTGCTTTTACCAGAAGCATAAATCTTCAGGTCATCCATCTAAAATACATGTGTGATCTTATGCTCGCGATGATCAATGTCGCGATGTAGGTATCCAGAAGAATTTCGTAATGCGAGAGACAGAAGAAGGAGTGTGATACAAAAAATCAGAGGGCTCATGGTATCGCTCTGAAAGATGCCCCTCTGGTAGGTGACGTTGTCCGTTGTCACACGATAATATCCAGATGAGATAGTTACTCTAGTTTACAAAAGGGGCATCAATCTCTCTATGCATCTCACTATGTATGAATGAACCTTTAGGCTCACCGGCAGACGCTAATAGACTGCTGCGTCTTTGCAGATGCACCTGCCAATCAGCAGGTTCTCTCCGCAGCCTGCTACAAGTTTTTTCGAGACACGTTGTTCGTAAATCTCTTTCCACGCAGGCTTAATTCTTCGAACAATCCTCGGATGTAGGACACCTGTAAAGATCTTATACATTTTCTTTAAACAAGTTATTTGCCCTAATTCTGTGAGTTGGACAAGTTGCCTTTTTACGGTAGGAGTATCGTGCGCCCTAATACCAGTCACTGCGGAATGGGCGTTTTAGACTTTAAATATAAGGTGAATATGCGGGCCAGATGTTGATGTGTAGAAGTAAACTTCTTCCACCAGAAGTTCTTGATACCATCTGGTCCTGCAGCGGAAGAGTTCTTCGTGGCCCTAAGTTCTTTTTTCACCTCTTCGAAAGTGATTAATGGACATTCCTCCTCAGATATTATGAGGCTTTCACAAAACTCCTTGAAGAAGATAATATTATTAGCATCTTCTTTCGACTCCAGTGTGTTCGGGATCTTGTATACCTCTGTCCAAAGAGTCTCTACCTCGCTGGCCTTAAGTGGATTTTGATAGAAACAGGGTGATCGCGAAAGAGGCGCGATGGGTCAGCGTGAAACTGTTGATTCTTTCTGATCCATCTCTTCCTCTTCTGTATTCTCCTCCTCACGTCAGATAACATCTGTATTTTGTCATTAATATGCTGCTTGATTGTCAGCAGCTTTGACTTGTTCAGTGTGCGATTCTAGATCTTCAGTTCTTGGAGGAACTTTCGAATAATTTCGGTGAACGATCTACCAGATGTTTTGTAGTTAATCACACACTGAACACATGACGAATTCTGCCTTGCCCATCCAATATTCTTATTTACTTGATGCAAGCGTCTTTTGGTCTTTTGATTTATCGGCGGTTTTAGACTTCGATTTGATTCAGCCAAAGCTCTCGCAGCACCATAAACTGGACAATTGATGTTCCAGAGGTCGTACTCCTCCGAGATATCCTCACGAAGGGAGGCATCCATTTCAACCAGATCTTGGGGCTTAGGAGGAACCTGCATGTCAATGTTCCTTCTTGTCCTGAAATCGCTATCATCTTTCAGGAGGTGCCTACTTCCCGCGGTTGCTCTTAATGTCGCTTCCTCGTCTTCGTCTTCGGCTTGATTATACAGTTGTTGCGGACGCGCTCCGCGTACGTGTCTATTTTTCCGGAGGTAGTCGATTTGATTTCTCAAAGGCTGATTCGAAACGTGCTGAAGCTCTGGGTGTTTCTGGCACCACAGAATGTGCAAACGCGCCATAAAGGCTCCGTAAACATAAATAATGCTGGCATCGTAGCAGTCTAGCAAGTTATCCTTGAGTTGATTCGTTTACTCAATGTGGGCGTTTCGCTTGTCGTGTTTCCATCTAAATTATGTTCAGAAAGTTTAAGATACGTCACTTAGGTGCTACTCAGCTTTCGGCAGGGTTGTTACGCCTCCGATTAGGGGATATTCCTTTAAAACCATCCCTGGACAATTGTCCGGGAATGCTTATTGATTATTGTAACCATATTTAGCAGAAATCTTTGGTACAGGAATCCTCTATCTGCAAGCCGAGGACGCAAGTCTAGTCGAGCCGACTTTATTTGAGTCGAGTCGAGCTCGAGAACGCTCGAAATTTCGAGTTCTCGAAATTTTCGAGCTACTCGACAGTTTCCAGAACTCAAACGACTTCAAGTTCCCGAAAGTTTCGAGTTCTCGTAGAAATTCGAGTATTCGAAAGTTTCGAGCTGCTCGAAAGTTTCGGCGTCTCGAAGCTATTAAAATTAACAAGAATTTCTTCAAACCCGGTACTAGCGGGTTTTTCGAATTGCTAACAGAGATTCTAAAATCATAAGAAATACAATAAACTCACGGATTTCCATGAGACTCAGTATACTAGAGTTTTTTTCGGGCTTCTGATCATAAATTTACAGTCGAAATTAAAAAATTCGAACTTTTTGATCCGAAATGGCGACCAAATTTTGAAAAAATGTAATAAAGGATCGCAACCTTCAGGCTTCGTCCCAATAATAAAGGGTTCTGAAGGGGTTCAGGTTCGAACCAAACCGTCAAATTTTCTAAAGGGTTCTGTCCGAATAAAACCCTTTAAAAAATAGAAAAGTTTCGGTTCGAACCAGGCCCTGGTCGAACCTCTAAGTAAACCTAACCCTTTAAAAAACAGAGGTTCGGATCCTTGATTACACGAAGTACTACAAGGAGACCGCATGCGATGTATTTCACCTCCGATTTTCTCCATACCGAGATATCTTCCCAGATGAGAGCGCCTCTTCAGAGAAAATTTGTAACTAAATTGTCATCTGCTACCATATGAATCGTAATCTCTCAATTTTCTACTTGAGGCGCTCTCATCTAGGAAGAAATAAAAATCCGAGGACAGGCGATCGCGGTTGTGGGCTGTTTTCCACCATCTATGCCACAGGCGTGCGGTTTCCTTGTAGTACTTCGTGCCTGATTATATTTACCGGTTCCCGTGAGTCTCAGTCTTATGGGTTTTTTTAATCAGATAGTGATACCGTTTTGTGATTTGCAACAATAAGGTAAGTGTCAGTAAATTTATCGTTCAAATTTTATATTTATTTATATAACATTGAATACCGAAATCTTTTAACCTTTAACATATTTAGAGATTTACGTTTACACTTATTGTTTGAAAATTATGAAAATTCCGGAATGGTCAGGTTAGAATGCAGAAAACTAATTTTCGGCACGTCTTTCTTTGGTATAGCGGAACGTAATTTGCTAACAAATTATGTAGAATTGACTGACTGCATACCAATTTTTGACCACCATTCCAAAGGATTAGTATTCGAAATACATTTTTTCTCACTGAAGTAACCTTTTATTTCATGAGTAACTGCCATAACTGACGCATCTTGACGTAAAGAATTTTCGCCCAGGTAGAGTTTCATAAGAAACTTCCTTATTTTACACGTTGGTTCCCCTGTAAACAATGTATCTATAAATACATAAATTCATATCTGTTTAATTACGAAAGAAGTATTAAATATAAAAGATGGCATTAAAATTGATCTTATCATTAAATTTTAATAGACTTTAATACGACGGTGTCAATCTGTTTGATGTCTTTAATTTTCTTATTTAGCTCCTTTTGTATTGCTGTAGAAAGGTCGCATTCTCCACTGTCTGGTGATACTTGTTGGACTAAAACTTTTATAATAGGCAGATCAGTGGAAAGCAAAGGGAATTTATCTATCGACAAATATGTTAAGGAAGATACGTCCAACAACTCACACCAGGCAGTAGAGAATGCGACCTTTCTACAGCCTTACAAAAAAAGCTAAATAAGAAAAGTAAGGACATCAAACAGATTGACGCCTTCATAATGTCAATGATATTAAATGCAACATGCAAATATGGCTTTATAGATGAAAGAAGTTGAAAAGACGCTCTTATCACATTACAAAGTATAATTCGCGAATTAGCCCCTGCAAAATTAACAGACAAATATATTCCGACCACAGAAGAATTTCCATATATAATAGTTCTGCACGTCAAGATGCGTCAGATATGGCAATTACTCATAAAATAATAAGTTAATTAAGTGAGGAAAGATGTGTTTCGGATACTAATCCTTTGGAATGGTGGTCAAAAAATGGTCGTCGATTCCCAAGGTTGAAGAACTCTGCTAAAGAATTCTTAGCCATTCCAGCGGTTACGGAGTCAGTCAAGTCTACACCATTCGTTACCAAATTATGTTCCGCTATACCAGAAAAAGACGTGCCGAAAATTAGTTTTCTACATTCTAACCTGACTATTCCGGAATTTTTATAATTTTCAAGCAATAAGTGTAAACGTAAATCTCTAAATATTTTAAAGGTTAAAAGAATTCGGTATCCAATGTTGAATAAATAAATATGAATTTCAAACACCAAATTTATTGAAAGTTGCCTTTTTATTGCAAATCGCGAACCAATTTGGTACACATAAATAATCTTACATAGTTTCAACAACTTTTTTACTATCTGATACAAATAAACCCTAGTACTGTACCACAAGGAAACTGGTTTATATTTTGAATTTTGACAAAATTTGGTTGCCATTTAGGATACCAAATTTTCAATTTTTAAATTTTGATCATAAATTTGTCATCAGAAACCCAAAAAAACATCTAGTATACTGAGTCAAATTAAAATCCGTTAGTTTATTCAATTTCTCAAAAATTTGGTTACTATTTTGGATCAAACTTTTCGAATTTTTATTCCAAAATTGTGACCAGAAATCCAAAAAGTCCCCTTGTATTGAGCTTCATATAAATGCGTCAGTTTATTGAATTTTTACAGAATTTGGTCATCGTTTCGGATACAAATTTTATAATTTTTATTTCAAAATCGCTGTTACCAATCCGTACAGCTCGAAACTTTCGAGTAGCTCGAAAGTATTCGAGTATTCGAAAGTTTCGAGGCCTCGAACATATTCGAGTTCTCGAAGGGATTCGAGTGCTCGGAAAGTTTCGAGCTTTCTGGAAAGCGCGATCTCGGCTCGACTCGACTCGAATCGAATCAAGCTCAGCTCGACTCGACTCGAATGCTAACAAGCTCGACTCGACTCGTTCGAACTTCGAGTTTCGAGTTTTTTGCACACCCCTAATATGACAGAAAACGTGTTTTTTTACTGTATATCATGAAAAATCCATCTGAAACACTTTTTTCCGATAAATATTTATTTTTATTATTCACTAATTTTTTTAAACTCCACAAAACAATTAATTCAGATGCCACATGCTGATGATATTTTGCTACCCTTGGCACTTGAAGAATGGCCACTACTTGCAGAAACATTAAAAGAAGATTGGCCTGCTTACTTAGAAGTGAGTAGAAAATAACATATTTATGATTCATCTAATTGCAAATGTAAGTTCTAAACAAAAAGGTATTTTAGTATTACTATTTCGTTCAAACTGCTATTATGTGGAGGTCAAAAGAACCGAATTTGGAGCACACAATTTATTGTCCAAGAGGAAATTATAATTCTGGAATTTTCGTGGCGATATCTTCTGTAAGTATCTTTATATTAATAGTTATAATAATATTCATTTCTAAGATGCATTTTTAGTTTTCAGTTTATAATGTGATAACTTTCGCCCGCGAGGGCTTCGAGCAACTTTTATACAGGGCTATGACAGAAACCAAAATCATTAAATGGACGGCAGGTGTTTGGTTACCGTCAGTCTTTAGTTCTCGTGTTATTTCCACTGTTAACTCTGTTATTGAATCTTTAAAACACACAGAGGGGATAGAAGTAGAGTGGAATCTACCCGGAAACGTTATGTTCAAGTCTAAAGAAGAATGCGCAGCCGTCAATATTAGGTAAGATCATTTCTAGTTTATGAAAACGTTAGCATGATCGAACTAGAGAACGCACGGTTTCTATAATAGGATCATCAACCGGAAATGTTAATTTTTTAAACGAAACTTTTGGCTACCTTAAAGACGAAACACGTGGTGTGACGACAAGTGTTTTTTCAAACTGAAGGAAATACATGTCTTAGTTCGATAAAAAGAATAAAACTAATTGATCATTAACTTTTTTGGCGAAAAGGATTTATCTTATGGAACACTCGCATACCTGAATACGTTGAAGTCAGTTTGGTTAATTGCCCAGAAGTGAACACAATGATGGTGAATGTTTTTTTGCAAAGAGCTTCAGTTTCCACATTGCTTTTAGATATTACCATTATTTGTGTGAATAGTGATGTGACAATGTGTGATGTTGAAGACAGCTGAGCCTATTTTTTGCCGAGAAAGTTGTTGTGTCATGGCAGTATTCATATTGTTCATCGTTATTGTCACTTGAGCTGCCCCAATGTTTGAATTGTCAAGGGAAACATTTCCATATTCTGGAATTTCAGGAACGTCACTCATCATAATTGCAGTTGCATCGTGAAGAACAATATCAGAATCAGCTATTATTGTTTTCTGTTTTTTTTAAACCCTTGATTCTTCTGCAACAAAAGATGAGGTAGATGTTGTTGCCCCAAAATTAATGAAATCGGAGATAATGTTACCAATTCTTCTCTAATTGGCAATAGAGTTTTGTATATATCTTGAAATAGATTAAAAAATTAGTCAAATCACTGAATACAAATAAGAAATTAGGATAAAAATTTTGAATAGACCAGAAAATTACCTTCAAAAACTTTGTTCGATTTTCACATTCCATGCCTTTTTAAAAGTGACGTGTTTGCTCCTATGTCGGCCAAGATAGTTCTTGAAGTTCTTTTAAAACTGTGGCCTGTATACCTATCAGCATTTTTAATTCTAGGTAAGCTGCAATCTATTTCGGAGTTTTTGATAATTTTTTGATACCGATGACTTGGCTTTTTCATTTACCATTTTTGTAGTTAAGGAAGTATCGTTCTGTTGTTACATTTTTAGGTCTCAGCTCTTCATATTTTCTGACAATGTTAGTCAATTCTCCTTCCATTGTGAGTGTTTTTGGCTCATGTGTTTTTGAGTCTCAAATTCTTACTATTATCACTCCATTGGCATGAGTGACGCAATACTTTTTCATGTTGACCAGTTCATCATATCGAGTCGCTCCATAAATCCCAAAAATCGCAATTGCCTAAAAACAAACATATTTACTGTTCGTCAATGATTGTAAATATTTTGTTGTTAATATTCATTGTTTTGCTAAAAGTTTCTCATATATTTTCTAATAAAATGTATATTAATTGTTTATGTTTGTTTATCACCAAGTTTTTATTGATTTTTTAATTATTTTGTTTCCTTTGCCGTTGCTGCGAGATATTGTTGATCTGGTGCTTCTTCGAAGATTTTTTTTAGTTTTTCTGCGGTAAAAACCAAAGATTTTTTGCTCCGAAATCTGACTAATTGTTTTCTTCAGAAAGACAATTAGTTGTAAGTACTTGGAGATGTCGAGATTTTTCGGATTATTTATTATAGAATGTAGCATAGACTAATAAATCCACAAGACCGATGGTTTGTACTTTTGTGACAAGTCTTTAAAATATGCCAACAGCACATTTTCAGAACAAGATTTTGTCTTTTTTGAATCTTGTAATTTGATGAAATTAGCGTACGTTATCTCGGACCTTTCTCTAGATTTTTCAAGTGATGAGTCCGATTTAACGTCGTTAGTTAAATCAGTGATTTCGGGCGGGGTGGCAAGCTTATTTTCACTTTCTTCTACATTAGATTCAATTTTTGCTTGCCCGGTTTGCAAAAACTCACTTTTGATATTTAGGTTAGGCTGTATGGATTAAATGTATAAAACGTCAGTCGTACCATCTGTTACCAGCGAAAAAATGCTGGAGAAATAGCAGGGTTGGATAAGTAAAATACTTAGGAAAATTACATGGTTTTTTACAGTAATTTACTACGTATTATACGTTAAATTCATATGGAGTGGGGAGTTTTCTACGTGCAATACGCAATTTGCATAAGTAGAAAACAATGTATTATCGTATCAGGCATAAAAACGTGGACTATAATAGATCGCGTTTAGAGCCTTTAGGTTTAAGTTTTCATTGTGCATTAGCTCGTGTGTGTGAGATTAGAAAACCATGAATAATTCAAGTCGAGTTGTCCTTAGGTTTGCTTTATTTAGGATTATTCACTTTATTTTACTCCCGAAGAGTGGAATAAAGTAACTTTAAACAACTCCTCGGAAATTGGCTATTTTCTCGAGTCTTCGGAGACGCCGAAAATCGCAGTTTCGCGTGACGTGATATGAAAAATTCATTGCACAACATATGTTACGGAATAAAGCATATTTTATATTTCTTTATTAAAAACAAATATATTTGCTAACGCTGAAATAATCTTAAAAAATTTGAAGTGAGTTATGCAATAACAAAACCAAAAAATGTTACGCTGAAAACTGCCAAATTCAGTATTTCAAAATTGTAAATTTAAAAATTATCTACAAAAAAAATGTTTAACCATTCCGAAAGATTTCGTTCAAAATTGAAAAATTTCACACTTGAAAAAAATTAATATAGTTGATTTGATATTGCAAATCTTCAAAATTCAACAATTACAAATTTGAGCCTGTATAAAGTGAGCAATAAAAATTAGTCGAAGTTGGCGGTATGCGACAATGGACATTATCTCAAATAAGTTTTGTTTTGTTTTCATTCAACTCAGAAAACCTAGGAGTAGATTAACGTGATAGATTCGGAGTTTTACCTATTATCTTAATATATGAACTTTTGTCTGAATTAGCATTATCTTTTATCTGAATATTCATCTGAAATTTTATCTGATTAACATGTAAACAAACGTACATTCCACCGAAAATCATGGGTTTTGTCCCGGAGCTAAAAAGTTAGAAAATGCTGAATATGATTAGTGTTCCATTTCAATTTTTTCAGTGTACCTAAAGGATATTATTTGAACCGAATTAATTCATCACATGTGCCTCTAATCCATTCTATGTGGATTGGTGGAGACCTGGAACGTCCAGACCTAACAATGAATCTTCTCATGACAAGGGTGAGATTAAATGGAGGAGTTGGACTATTTTCAAGAGAAAATAACGAACTCGTATCCTGGGCTTTGCAAGGAGAATATGGTGAAATCTGTGTGGTCCAAACAATCGATAAATGCAGAAGAAAAGGCTTTTCAAAAATAGTTATAAATACACTTTCAAAAGAATTAGCAAAAAATGGAGTAGACTCGTTTGCATTAGTACTAAGCATAAATTCCGCTTCAGAAAGAATGTTTCAATCCATGAATTATAAAGTAAAGCAAAGAGGCGACTGGATAGAAATAAAAAGAATGTAGGAGCATTAATAAATATCATAGAATTCGTTGCGCTTTAATCGCCATGAATTCTGAGCGTTATTGGTTAATTTAATATTTACTAAACATCATAAAATATATAACGATAATGGTCACATTGATAGTGCTGCAGGGCGTATATATAGTGGCTCGTGTATATTTTTTAAATTAATAAATAAATCATTCTTCATTTACATCAATTGTCCATCTTTTTTAGCTTTTCCAAATTTGCCTACTATATAAAATAATATTTTCACTGTTCTCAAGTAACTTGTTACGACTCGATTCAATGATTTTACATGCTGAATCCGATTCTCATTTGCAGCATCACGTCAAGTTTTTGAGGTATCCGGGAAGTAATATTTTGTCAAAAATTTGTTCAACGTAATATAAACAGAATAGTACGCTTTTTTATAACATGCAGTATCTGATTTAAATGAGTTTTTTTAGGACTGATTGTGCTTTCTTATTTTTGGTTCTAGCCCAAAAGATACTCGAGATAACGGCGACAAACTGGAAAACTTCTAATGAAATAAGGTTTTCTGCAAAAGTTCTGGTTTATTTTTTTAAGCATTAAAACAAGAAGAAAATTATTCATACTTGATTTTTAAAAGCTGGATATTCATCTCGATTGAAAACTTTTTCTAGAGGCCTCATTTTATCAGTATTTCCCCGTTCTTACCGTTATCTTGCGAACCTTTAGACTACAGCAAGTAGTAGGTGATTATTGGAATTAAAATTTAAAAAATCACAGAAATCAGGTGTTGTGTGCAAAAAATTTTATATTTTGAACTACACATTTTTGTTAGTCGAAAGATTCCTCTAGTACATGGAAATGTATTTTTAATTTTAAAATGATTTTTGTTTAACAACTGTAATTATCGATCGCGCGCTTCTCATGCATCCTAGACTTTAGATTTGTGAAGAAAAATTGTTACTGCATTTATATTATGAAATTATTGACAGCTTTCATAATACGTTTTCGGATATAACTTTAAAAAAAAGAAAATATCATATAATATTTCAACGATTATTTTTGGTTTGAAAAAATCAGAATCAGTATGCAGGTACGTTTACAAATAGAGGTGAGACAGAGGACACGTGGGATACAAGAAAGGAAACGTGTACAGATTCTTTATTTTTCAGAATTGTATGAAGCTTATGTCTCTATATTGCGCTTAAAACAAGTCTCCATTTGTTTATGTTCAAAAATTGGTTTGGAAAATATCTTTAGCGAAAAGATGAAAACCGTGGGTTTTTCGCGTCATTCTGTCCTTGCTTGACTTTCGATGACGACATCTTTGAACTGAACTGTGTGAAAAATTTGAAAAAAAATCATATAGATGCATTCATATTTTGACTATACATACGTGAAAACAAAACTGCAATATATTAATAGCAATTAACGTAAAATGAATTTGAACATGACTATGCTATCTCTTGTAATATACGTAGTAGAGAGTTGTATTTTGGCTGTTTGAGTAATGATCAGGCACTTAATTTCTAGTGGAGCGTATTGGGGTTCAAATAACCACAGCCAAATTTTAGTTGCAAAAGGAAAGAGTTTATTCTGTGGCATAAAAAACCTCCACTCGGTGAGTGGAGGAAAAAGCCGAAATTCAAATAATAATCACAAGAGTCAGTCAGAAATAACTTCAACCATACAGTGGTAAACACAAATAATCCAACCTGAGACTCGTTGATAATAGTGGGATGACATACAGTCCGCCATACAGTAATCCACTCAAAATCGATGCACATAATCCAAAACATGAGAATCGATGCACATAATCCAAAACATGAGACTCGTTCTTAAGATATTTAACACCCACAATGGCTCACACACATAATCCAAACATGAGACTCGTTCACACTGGCAAATACACGGAACCTCCTACCACAAAGGGTTAACTTGAACTCAACTGAACTTTGAGGAAAAATAATAATTATATAAGTGAAAACAAATTCCTGATCCAATGACCTATAAAGTCGTGGGAAAAGGTTCCATTCTACCTGCTCGGCGCTGACCTTCGAGTTACGCGCAGAGTTTACAGTTTTATTTCAGGTGCAGCCCCTTTTCCGAGAATAAATAAACTAAAGAGACAATAACTAAGTCAAACTCCCCACAATTTCAGATGACGGTAATAAGCAGCCAAACATTGGCTTAAACTGCTTAGAAAATTTCAACAAATACAATCGAATAATAATTAGGAATGACAATCTCGAAACCTATTAATTAATAACAAATAAACCTGGAAGACCGATGAATGGTAGTGTGGGTGTGAGGACACAGCGTGATACCATAGCTGAAGGGTCTACTCATTGAAAAAAGTAGCTACTGTCTGAAAAAAAGGAACAGACCCCTCGAGGTGACCTTTAACTATGGTGACACAGTCCATAGTATCCTCACACTCACACTACCATTCATCGGTCTTCCAGGAGTATTTGTTATTAATTGATAGGTTTCAGGATTGTGATTCCTAATTGTTATTCGATTGTATTTGTAGCAATTTTCCAAGCAGTTTAAGCCAAAATACATCTCTCTACTACATATATTACGAGAGATAGCATAGTCATGTTCAAATGCATTTTACATTAATTGTTATTAATATATTGCAATTTTGTTTTCACATGTGTACAGTCAAAATATGAATGCATCTACATAAATTTTTAAAAAATTTTTCACACTGTTCAGTTCAAAGATGTCGTCATCGAAAGTCAAGCAAGGACAGAGTGACGCGAAAAAACCACGGTTTTCATCTTTTCGCTAAGGATATTTTCCAAACCAATTTTTGTACATAAACAAATGGTGACTCGTTTTAAGCGCAATAAAGTAAGCTTTATCATGGCATAAGCTGTGTTTTTGTGCGATTTTTGTCTTGCGAGTAAATTACCAAAATGTGCAGCTGTTTTGGAAAGGATCTTCGTATCATGAACGGATAGTAAGTAGCGATCTCATATGGTTGAGATATTAATTTTAATATACATTGGTATTTTAAATTTAATACTGTTTTTAACAGTGTGTCTAACGCCATTTCATAAAAAATATATTTTTCAGGAAGTAACATCTTCGGATCTATGGAAGATGAAATAGTCGCTAGGATATCTTTTTAATTGATTATACGCTTTAGAGGAACCTTCAGCCTGTACCAACGGCTTCTGCTGAATGTGGTTGCAATAATTGATAAGCATTCGTAGACAATTGTCCAGGGATGGTCCCGAAGGAATTAACCCCAAGGTATCTGTGATACCAGGCGACCTCTCAGAGTATGCAGCCTTATCCTTGCATTCAGGGCTCTACAAGGATGGACGAACCCTTTTCCCTAGCTGCTCGAGGGAACAACAATGACAACACCAAACATAGTTGTAGTAAGTATGGTTTAAAACAATTGAACGCGCAGGGCTCCCGACAATGGGTCGAACAACAATGCCGACTACGCAAGAGTCGGAGGACCCAATCAAGACAGAGTCGATGCGATGGACCCGCAGAATCTCATTACTTTTATGTGAAAGGATCGACTCAGGGACGACCTGCTAGAGTGCTATGATACCAGTATGGCCCCTGAACGAAAAGGTTACATGGCGCGACTGCATACTCTGTCGTGCGAGAAACACCCAGAACTGTCGCATTTTTCGCATAAATGTCTTCGAAACCGTGCCGACGATCTCCGGAGATTTTTCGGAAGAGTCCGACCTTTGGACTATCAATTGTAGTGTGTATAATGTAGCGAGAGCTTTGGCAGATGCGAACCGTAAAACAAAACCAACGGTTGATCATAAGACCAAAAGACGAATACATCAACTCAGCACAAAGATAGGCTGGTCAACACAGTACGCGTCCCGCATTCAGTGTGTGATTGACTACATAACATCTGATAGGCCTTTCACTATCAAGGTTCGACAATTCGCTTGCGAACTGCGGATCCGTCATCACACACGCAACAAAACAAAGCTACTGACCATCAGGCAGTATATTGTTGATAGAATACGGGTGCTATCAAACGCTAGGGGAAGTCTAGAGTGGAGAGAGAGGTGGATAAAAAAAAAGAAACCGTTTTTGTCTGACTCATCTCGATTTTTCCAAGACCCTCCAGTTACTGTCGTCCAACCGCCCACACCAGAGGAGGTCGAGGTATTTTGGAGAGAAGTCTGCGAAGTCGAAATAGCTTCAAGGAGCTGTGTGGTGCCCTCATAACACTTGAGAAGGAATGCCCACCTATCACTACCGAGGAGGTGAAAAAGGTATTAAGAGGCATGAAGAACAATTCAGCTCCGGGACCAGATGGTACCAAGACCTTCTGATAGAAGAAGTTTCCTTCAATCCACCAGAATCAATAGATGTGTATGCAAAGACGCAGCATCCTATCAGCGTTACCTATAGATGGCTTCGATTGATTACCAGAAAGCTTTCGATTCAACCTTCCATAGACTTATCATCGGTCTGTTGGAAAGCTTAAATGTTCATCCACACATTGTGAGGTGCATAGAGAGATTGATGCTGCTTTGGAAAACCAGATTTACTATCTCAACTGGAAAAAATCGTGTGATAAATAAAAGTGTCACCTTGCAGAGAGGTGTGTTTCAGGGTGACACCATGAGCCCTCTCTTCTTTTGCCTCACATTATTGCCACTATCTCTCGCACTTCGCCATTACGAAGGATACCCCTGGGGCAAATCTGGAAATCGAAAGCATAAGGTTATTCATGTACTATTTTACATGGATGATCTTAACATCTATGCTACAAATAAAGAAAAACTACATTTAGCTTTAAACATTTTCAAAGAGTATACTCAAGAGATTTTAATGGAGTTCGAGTTAGAAAAATGCGCCAAGGTTTATTTAAAGAAAGGAAAACTTAATGGCATGCCCGAAGACCCTGATTTCGTCGACAGAAGCGCTATACGACACCTTGGCGCTGGAGAGACCTGTACATGCCTGGGCGTGCCACAGAGCCGCATTAAGGACGTGACATCTATAAAGGATACTCTCCGGTGCAGATACAAACGTCTAATCCGACGGATTTGGTCTTCCTAACTGTCGGCAAGGAACAAACTATCTGCGACGAACATGCTTGCCGTCCCGGTAGTAACCTATTCATTTGGTGTGGTTCCATGGACGAAGGACGAGCTCAGATCCCTTGATATCGAGTCGCGAAAGGTGATGCACATGAACAAAAGCATGCACCCTAAGTCTTTGCTTCTGCGACTTTACATCTCACGCCATGAAGGTAGTCGCAAATGGGCAAGACCCTCTTCTTAAAATGGTCAGGAAACACAAAGAAGTGGGCAAAGGGCCGTTTCTGTACAAAGCAGCGGACGAGGCTGCTGAAACACTCGGCCTTGACACAAAAAGGTGGAGGATCAGCCGATGTCGTATGAGCTAACTTTTGCTTTCCTTAAATCACCCGATTGAAGTCAAGCACGGAAGGTTTCATTTTTGCATGTCAAGACGGTGTCATTTCCACTGTAGCATACCGTCGCCACTTTTTGAGCCAAGACATTCTCGATAGTAGCTGCAGAGCGTGTCATGCACACCCCTTGCATCTAGGACACATACTATCTGGTTGTCCAACTCATGCGGGAACGACCTACATCCAAAGGCACAATTCGGCACTAAGAGTGCTTTATTATTACCTCTGTCACTCTTACGGCATCAGCCCAAATACCGCTCCGCTGAACGCTGCCAGGGATATAGAGTCAATTGTCGAGAATGAGAAGTGTCGGATATACTGGAACTTCATATTCTCGACAATTGTATCTGTTGCGTACTCGAGGCCTGACATAGTTCTCCCTGACAGCGAGAAACAAACCACGTTCCCGGAATATTCTGTTAAGCTAATGTCTTGATCATCGGCGCTCTTGGAGGTGCCAAGGATTCACTGGTTAATAACCTGAAATGCATGCCTGCGTGTCAACAAAATGCTGAGACACTTGCGGGGAAAATGCAGAAGGCGGTCCTCCTTGGGTCGATCCATATCCTCAGGGTGTACAAGACTTTTCCCGGAGCATCGTACTGAATTCGTCACAAACTGTAACCACCTACCGCAAGGTGGTGAGACGTGGTTACAGTTGAAATTTTACCGCGATTTCGCTGGGAGCGGGTGCAATTTTTCAGATTAGCACCTGCTCCCAGCGAAATCCTGCGGTTGTCCTTATGACAAGCTTTTAACTATATAGTTAAATGTCATCGTGCATCATCAATCTGCAATTGACTGACAAAACAGTCGAGTTTAATACTGCCAGCGAATACTTAACTAACTACTTGCAGCGTACCGTGTAGTTCTCTGGGCTCAATATCATTACTGTATTACTATATGTTTTTATATCAATTACGTTAAGGTTTAAATTAAATAATCATCATTATTCATTAAATTGATTTATTTTTCTAACGACCCCTGTCATCATCTTGAATCTCTTGAATCTCAATACAAGAAATAACTGTGGCACGGCTCTTCGGATAACGCGAATTCCAGGCAAGCAGCACAACCACACATATAACTCATCATTACCAATTGAATAGCAAAATATATTTTTTGTTTTATGCTCCCCATGTACTACATACACATCTAAAATGTTAAAAATGGCAAGTCCGATGTTCGATATTTTAAAACATTTTAAAACGTCAAAAATCTTCTTTCTAATGCCTCTGATTGTAGGCTGGGTGAGACTGTTTAAAACGGTTCGGTACCATTCGAGCATGAAAAAAGAAGTTTTTTGACGTTTTTTTTATTTTCAAATATCGAAAATCAAACTTGTCATTGTCAACATTTCGCGTATTCATATAGAAAGGGTCGTTTTTACGGGCGAGCCGAAACGGTTTTAACCGACCTATCATTCGGGGCATAAAAAAGAAGATTTTTGACATTTTTAAATTTTCAAATGTCAAAAAGCCAACCTGTCATTCTTAACATCTCAGGTATACATGTGGTAAGGGTGTTTTTTAGGGGGTTTCACGAACGACACCATCCTTCCTATAATTCGGGGAATACAAAAATATTTTTGTCATTTTTGAATGTGCAAAGCTCAAAAATCAAACTTGTAATGTAAAAGTTTTATGTGTGCATATAGTGAGGGTTGTTTTGCAAAGGGGGAGGCCAAACCGTCTCACGCGGCCTCTCCGAGTATAGAAAACGATTTCTTATATTTTTCATTTTCAAATATGGAAATTCAAGCTTGTCATTTTTAACATTTTAGGTATGCATGTAGTTAGGGTGGTTTTTGAGGGTATCGGTAACGCCCAGCCTAACACTTCTATGTAAGAATGAAATCTCATAAAAACTCGTTCAAATTCCCTACAAATATTTCAAACCCTATGAAATCTCTTTAAAGCCATTGAAATCCCGTAAATTCCAGTTAAGTAATAAAAATTGTGTGAGATCCCACAAAATCGTACATGAAATCCTGCAAAATCTCTTTAAATCCATTAAAATATAATATGAAATTCCTTGAAAACCTTGAGATTCTGTAAAATCCTATTAAATCCTTTCACATCCGTAGAAATATGTAGTTTTGAGTTCCTTCAAATCCCGTGATATCTTCAAATAAAAAAACAATCCTTTGAATCTCATGGAATTCCCTGAAATCCATTAAAATATTCAAAACTCCAAGCAATATTTGAAATCCTGTGAAAATCTTAAAAAATCTTTTGAAATTACTTGTGATCTACAGAAATCTTGGAAAACTTGTAATTGAAAATTGCATTGAAAATTTTTAAAACATTTCATCCATTAAAAACTGGCTTTCCATAAAACTTAACAGATTATTTGTATTACTTTCATTATTATTATTTCTTTGGGCATAATTTGCGTTATAACGTTTATTTTATAAGACTTACGCGTTTTTTTAATTAACAATGTTCTAGCGACAAAGTCAAATTAAACATGACTCAATCTTTAACTTAATTTATAAAATTTAGAAAAAAGGCCCATTGACAAAACTTGTAATTTTCATTCAATTTTAAGTTACAAAAGCTCATTCTATTCCTTGCAAGGTTCTTTAAAATTATATTCATTACGTTTTTATGAATATTATTTTATTTAGAAATTAGAAGTACAATCATTTTTAGTAAGACGTTATTTAAATTAAACAATTTTCTAAATAATATTAATAAAAACGAGACAAAAAGAATTTAAAGAACATTTCAAGGAGTAGAATAATCTTTCATATATTAAAATTGAATGAAGATTATACTGCTATTGCCTATAGCGTAAGAAAAAATACAAATATGAAAATAACTACATTTGAAGAAACAATAATTATGATCCTAACTAGTTTTTAATTATTTAAGCTTGGTTTTATCTTCTAAAATATGTTGGAATAATCAATGAACCTTTTTTTCTGTCAATTTTAGAAATGAAGTTAAAGATAAGGTAATATTGAACATGGTTGTGTACTCAGAACATATTTTAAAGAACGCTGTTCAATTTGTTGAATCTATTTTATTATTCATTTATTCATCGAAATGATTTAAGGCTGTCGAGTAGACCGGAAAATCGGGAAAATTTTTTGCAGGATTTGAAAATATTTTATAGTAGGTGAATTATTTCCAAAGATATTTAAAAGTTTTAAAAAGATTCGAAAATAATTCAAACCTTGTGAAGGTTTAAAAAATATGACAAAAAAGTTTTTCTTGCGGAGAAGTCCAGTTCCCGAAATCATAACCTCATAACACTTTCATTGCATTTATTTTGTTTTTTCTTCAGTCAGTAGAGTATTATAAGTCTGCTATCCTTATCATAAACAATGGTAGTCACCCATCAAATTCGAGTTTCATGTGATTAGATTAAATAGTTACACTTCTGCGATGGTATGGGATGGTGGTCGTGGTTTTAACGGAGTGAAGGGGTTTTGAGGTTATGGTGTTGTGAGATTTTGTGGTTATAAAGTTACTTACCCACCTTACCCATGACTATGATCCACAAGAAAAACTCAGATTATGCTGTTATAGGGTACCAATTGGGGGGGGGGGGGGGGGGGGGTGAAAGTGGTATGGGGTAAATGATTTGACCGGTTTTAGGTGTTTTGGATGTTTTTTAAGGTTATGTGAAAATCCTGAAGTGTAGAGGTAAAACGGGTTGCGGATTCGGTTTCAGCGGAAAAAAATACATGGGAATTACATATTAGCATATTGGCTCAACATTCATGGTGATTAAAGCGTAACGAATTCTATGATATTTATTCATGCTCCTATATTCTTTTTATTTCTATCCAGTCGCCTCTTTGCTTTACTTTATAATTCATGGATTGAAACATTCTTGCTGAAGCGAAATATCCGCGTAGTACCAATGCAAACGAGTCTACTCCATTTTTTGCTAATTCTTTTGAAAGTGTATTTATAACTATTTTTGAAAAGCCTTTTCTTCTGCATTTATCCATTGTATGGACAGCACAGATTTCACCATATTCTCCTTGCAAAGCCCAGGAGACGAGTTCGTTATTTTCTCTTGAAAACAGTCCAACTCCTCCATTCAGTCTCACAAATGTCATGAGAAGATTCATTGTTAGGTCTGGACGTTCCGGGTCTCGAGCACCCCACATAGAATGGATTAGAGGTACGTGAGATGGCTTAATTCTGTCCAAGTGATATCCTTCAGGCACCCTGAAAAAATTTGAAAGGAAAATTATTAATATTGATTGCTTACTTTATATAGGCTCAAATTTGGAATTATTGAGTTTTGAAGATTTTCAATATCAAATCAATTATATTAATTTTTTAAAGTTTGAAATTGTTCAATTTTGAACGAAATCTTTCGAAATGGTTACATTTTTTTTGTACATTATTTTTAAATTTACAATTTTTAAAGACTAAATTTGGCAGTTTTCAGGTTCACATGTTTTGGTTTTAATATTACATAACTCACTTCAAATTTTTGTCAACTATTTCAGCGTTATCAAATATATTTATTTTTATTAAAGAAATATAAAATATGCTTTATTTCGTAACATATGTTGTGTAATGAATTTTTCACATCACGTCACGCGAAACTTCGATTTTCGGCGTCTGCGAGGACTCGCGGAAATAGCCAATTTCCGAGGAGTTGTTTAAAGTTACTTTATTCCACTTTTCGTGAGTGGAATAAAGTGAATAATCCTAAATGAAACAAACCTAAGGAGAACTCGACTTGAATTATTCATGGTTTTCTAACCTCACTCCTTCACACGAGGTAATGCACAATGAAAACTAAAACCTAAAGGCTCTAAACGCGATCTATTATAGATAAAATGTTAGTCTGCAATTGTACTCAGGCCGCTCAGGCCTATACTCCATCTTTTTTGCGGTTTTGCATTGACACGACCTAAATATCAAAAGTGAGTTTTTGCAAACCAGGCAAGAAAAAATGGAATCTAATGTAGAAGAAAGTGAAAATGAGTTTGCCACCCCGCCCGAAATCACTGATTTAGCTAACGAAGTTCAATAGGACTTATTGCCTGAAAGATCTAGAGAAAGGTACGAGATAACGTACGCTAATTGCATGAAATGGCAAGCTTCAAAAAATAGGAAATCTTATTCTGAAAATGTGCTGTTGGCATATTTTAAAGAGTTGTCACAAAAGTACAAACCATCGACCTTGTGGAGTTATTACTCTATGCTACATTCTATAATAAATAATCTAAAAAATCTTGACATCTCCAAGTACTTACAACTAATTATCTTTCTGAAAAAACAATCAGTCGGATTTCAGAGCAAAAAATCTTTGGTTTTCACGGCAGAAAAACTAAAAAAATTCTTCGAAGAAGTATCAGATCAACAATATCTCGCAGCAAAGGTAAAAGAGACAAAATAATTGAAAAATCAATAAAAACTTGTTGCTAAACAAACATAAACAATTATTATACATTTTATTAGAAAATATATGAGAAACTTTTAACCGAGCAATAAATATTAAAATCAAAATATTTAAAATCAATGACAAACAATAAATATGTTTGTTTTTAGGTAATTGCGATTTTTGGGATCCATGGAGCGACTCGAAATGATGAACTAGTCTATATGAAAAAGTCTTACGTTACTCATGCCGATGGAGTGACAATAGTGAGAATTCCAGACTCCAAAACACATGAGCCAAAAACATTCACAATGAAAGGAGAGTTGACTAACATTGTCAGAAAATGTGAAGAGCTGAGACCTAAAAATGTAACGACAGAACGATACTTCCTTAACTACAAAAATGGTAAATGTACAAGCCAACTCATCGGTATCAACAAATTCGAAAAAACTCCGTAACAGATTGTAGCTTACCTAGAATTAAAAAATTCGGATAGGTATACAGGCCACAGTTTTAAAAGAACTTCAAGAACTATCTTGGCCGACAAAGGAAAAAACACGTCACTTTTAAAAAGGCATGCTTGTCTATTTTAAATGTTTATCTCAATTTCTTTTTTATATTCAGTAATTTGACTAATTTTTAAATCTATTTCAGGATATATACAAAACCCTATTGCTAATAAGAGAAAAATTGGTAACATGATCACCGATTTCATTAATTTTGAGAAATCAACTTCTACCTCGTCGTTTGTTGCAGAAGAATGAAGGGTGTAAAAAAAAACAGAAAACAATAGTAGCTGATTCTGATATTGTTGCTGACGATGCAACTGCAATTATGATGAGTGATGTTCCTGAAATTCCAGAATATGGAAACGTTTCCATTGCTAATTCCAACATCGGGGCAGCTCAAGTGACAATAACGACGAACAATACGAATACTGCCATGACACAACAACTTTCTCGGCAAAAAATAGGCTCAGCTGTCTTCAAAATGACACATTGTAACATCACTATTCACACAAATAATGGTAATCAAACTTTGTAATAAGATAACGCTCCTTTCTTGAGATTGCTCCTTTTTGGAACGAGGAATAACGTTTTGAAGTCAGCAGTAAACTGAAGCTCTTTGCAAAAAAACATTCACCATCATTGTGTTCACTTTTGGGCAATTATCCAAACTGGCTTTTTTTCGAACTTTTTTTCGAACTAACACATGTATTTCCTTCAGTTTGAGAAACACATGTCGTCACACCACGTGTTTCGTCCTTAAGAATGCCAAAAGTTTCGTTTAAAAAATTAAAATTTCCGTTTGATGATTCTATTATAGAAACAATGCGTTCTCTAGTTCGATCATGCTAATGTTTTCATAAACTAGAAATGATCTTACCTAATATTGACGGCTGCGCATTCTTCTTTAGACTTGAACATAACGTTTCCGGGTAGATTCCACTCTACTTCTATCCCCTCTGTGTGTTTTAAAGTCTCAAGAATAGAGTTAGCAGTGGAGATAATACGAGAACTAAAGACTGACGGAAACCTAACACCTGCCGTCCATTTAATGATTTTGGTTTCTGTCATAGCCCTGTATAAAATTTGCTCGAAGCCCTCGCAGGCGAAAGTTATCACGTTATAAACTGAAAACTAAAAATGCGTCTTAGAAATGAATATTATTATAACTATTAATATAAAGATACTTACAGAAGATATCGCCACGAAAATTCCAGAATTATAATCTCCTCTTGGGCAATAAATTGTGTGCTCCAGATTCGGTTCTTTCGACCTCCACATAATAGCAGTTTGAACGAAATAGTAATACTAAAATACCTTTTAGTTTAGAACTTACATTTACAATTAGATGAATCATAAATATGTTATTTTCTTCTCACTTCTCAGTAAGCAGGCCAATCTTTTTTTAATGTTTCTGCAAGTAGTGGCCATTCTTCAAGTGCCAAGGGTAGCAAAATATCATCAGCATGAGGCGTCTGAATTAATTGTTTTGTGGAGTTTAAAAAAATTGGTGAATAATAAAAATAAATATTTATTGAAAAAAAGGTGTTTCAGATGTAATGTTCATATACAGTAAAAAAACACGTTTTCCGTTATATTAGGGGTGTGCAAAAAACTTGAAACTCGAAGTTCGAACGAGTCGAGTCGAACTTGTTAGCATTCGAGTCGAGTCGAGCTGAGCTTGATTCGATTCGAGTCGAGTCGGGCCGAGAACCTTCGAGAACTCGAATGACATCGAGTACTCGAAACTTTTGAGAACTCGAATATATTCGAGACCTCGAAACTTTCAAATACTCAGTATACTAGATGTTTCTTTGGGTTTCTGATGACAATTTTATGATCAAAATTCAAAAATTCAAAATTTGGTATCCTAAATGGCTACCAAATTTTGTCGAAATTCAAAACATAAAATAGTTTTCTCGTGGTGCAGTACAAGGGTTTATTTGTATCATATAGTAAAAAAGTTGCTGAAACTATGTAAGATTATTTTTGTGTACCAATTGTGGCTTCGTGATTTGCAATAAAAAGACAACTGTCAACAAATTTATTGTTTAAACTTCATATTTATTTGATTGACATTGGATACCGAATCCTTTTAACCTGTAACATATTTAGAGATTTACGTTTACAGTTCTTGCTTAAAAATTATGAAAATTCCGGAGTTGTCAGGTTCGAATGTAGAAAACTAATTTTTGGCACGTCTATTTCTGGTATAGCGAAACGTAATTTGGTAACAAATGGTGTAGAGTTGACTGGCTCCATAACCGCTCGAATAGCTAAGAATTCTTCAGCAGAGTTCTGTAGCCTTAGGAATCGATGGCCATTTTTTGACCACCATTTCAAAGGATTAGTATCCGAAACACATCTTTCCTCACTCAAGTAACTTGTTATTTCATAAGTAATTGCCATAACTGACGCATCTTGACGTGCAGAAGTATTATATATAAAAGATGGCAATAAAATTAAGCTTTTTATTAAATGTTAATAGACTTTAATACTAAATTGTTTTATGACCAACAACAATTTTTCACCTGATGGCAATTCTTATGTGGTCGGAATATCTTCGTCTGTTAATTTTGCAGGGTCTAATTCGCGGATTATACTTTCTAATGTGATAATAGCGTCTTTTCGACTTCTTTCATCCATAAAGCAATCTTTGCATCTTGGATTTAATATCATTGCAATTACGAAGGCTTCAATCTGTTTGATGTCCTTAATTTTCTTATTTATCTTTTTTTATATTGCTGTAGAAAGGTCGCATTTTCCACTGTCTGGTGTTACTTGTTGGACAAATACTATACAAATAGGCAGATAAGTGGGAACCTTTATTATTGGGACGAAGCTTAAAGGTTTCGATCCCTTAATAAAATAAATTTTTTTTAAATTTGGTCGCCATTTAGGATCAAAAAGTTTGAATTCTTTAATTTCGACTGTAAATTTATTTAGAAGCCCGAAAAAAAACTCTAGTATACTGAGTCTCGTGGAAATCCGTGAAATTATTATATTTCCTATAATTTAAAAATCTCTGTTAGCAATTCGGAAAACCCGCAAGTACCGGATGTGAAGAAATTCTGGTTAATTTTAAAAGGTTCGAGGTCAAAAATTTCGAAAACTCGAAAATTCGAGCATGTTCGAGCTCGACTCGGCTCGAAAAAAGTCGGCCAATTGTCCAGGGATGATCTTAAAGGAATATACCCTAGTAGGAGGCCTGCCAGCCCTGCCGAAAGCTGAGTGACATCTGGGTGACGTGTCTTAAACGGTGACTCTGAAATACCGGGCGACCTCTCAGATTATGCAGCCTTATCCTCGCATGCAGGACTCTACAAGGACGGACGAACCTGTTCCCTAGCTGCTCGTGGGGACAATAATGACACCACCAAACCACCGAAAAGTTGCAGAAGCGGTTCCAAACGATCGAAAACGCAAAGTACCCGACAATATGTCCACAAGCAGTGCCGACCACCCAGGAGTTCCGAGTGCTGAACATAATTTAGATGGAAACACGACAAGCGAAACGCCCACATTGAGTAAACGAATAAACTCAAGGATAACTTGCTAGACTGCTACGATGCCAGCACTATCCATGTTTACGGAGTCTTTATGGGGCGTTTGCGCATTCTGTGGTGCCAGAAACACCCAGGGCTTCAGCACGTTTCGAATTAGTCTTTGCGAAATCAAACCGACTACCACCGGAAAAATAGATACGTACGCGGAGCGCGTCGGCAACCACTGTATAAACAAGCCGCAGACGAAGACGAGGAAGCGACATTAAGAGCAACCGCGGGAAGCAGGCACCTTCTGAAAGATGATAGCGATTTCAGGACAAGAAGGAACATTGACATGCAGGTTCCTCCTAAGCCCCAAGATCTGGCTGAAATGGATGCCTCCCTTCGTGAGGATATCTCGGAGGAGTACGACCTCTGGAACATCAATTGTCCAGGTTATGGTGCTGCGAGAGCTTTGGCTGATTCAAATCGAAGTCTAAAACTGCCGATAAATCAAAAGAGCAAAAGACGCTTGCATCAACTAAATCAGAATATTGGATGGGCAAAACTGAATTCGTCATGTGTTCAGTGTGTGATTAACTACATAACATCTGGTAGACCGTTCACCGAAATGGTTCGAAAGTTCCTCCAAGAACTGAAGATCTACAATCGCACACTGAACAAGTCAAACCTGCTGACAATCAAGCAGCATATTGTTGACAAAATACAGATGTTATCTGACGTGAGGAGGAGAATACAGAAAAGGGAGTCGAAATAAGATGCTAATAATAGTATCTGCTTCAAGGAGTTTTGTGAAAACCTCATTATACCTGAGGTGGAATGTCCATCAATCACTGTCGAAGAGGTAAAAAAAGAAGAGCTCTTCCGCTGCAGAACCAGATGGTATCAAGAACTTCTGGTGGAAGATCTTTACTTCTACACATCAACATTTGGCCCGCATATTCACCTTATATTTAAAGTCTGAAACGCCCATTCCGCAGTGGCTGGTATTAGGGCGCACTATACTCCTACCGTAAAAAGGCAACTTGTCCAACCCACAGAATTAAGGCAAATATTTTATTTAAAGAATATGTATAAGATCTTTACAGGTGTCCTAAATCAAAGGATTGTTCGAAGAATTGAGCCTGTGTGGAGAGAGATTTGCGAACATCGTGGTTCGAAAAAACTTGTAGCAGGTTGCGGAGAGAACCTGCTGATTGACAGGTGCGTCTGCAAAGACGTAGCAGTCCACAAGCGTCTGCTGGTGAGCTAAAAGGTTCATCCATACATAGTGGGATGCATAGAGAGATTGATGCCCCTTTTGTAAACTAGAGTAACTATCTCATCTGGATATTATCGTGCGACAACGAACAAAGTCACCTTCCAGAGGGGCATCTTGCCCTCTGAGTTTTTGTATCACACTCCTGCTTCTATCTCTCGAACCACGAAATTCTTCTGGATACCTACATGGCGACACTTCAGAGACACTTCAGACACACTTCAGAGTACTTTAAATATCGTCAAGGAGTACACAGGAGAGATTGTACAAGTGTGCCTAAATCATCTGAAGAGAGAAAAGGTTATTGGCGTTCCCAAGGACCCTGAGTGTGTGGACATAAGTGTTATTAGACATCTTGACACTGGAGAAACCTATAACTACCTGGATGTGCCTCAAAGCCGCATTCAGGGCGTAACATCAGCGAAGGAGTCTCTCCGAAGCACATACAAGCATCTTCTTCGACGGATTTGGTCTTCAAATCTTTTCGCGTTGAACAAGGTGTCTACGACTAACATGCTTGCTGTCCCGGTTCTACTCTACTCGTTTAGGGTGGTCCAATAGACGATGAACCAGCTTACGGCTCTTGATATTGCCACACGTAAGATCATGCATATGCATAAGAGCTTGCATATCAATTCGTCTGTTCCGCGATTATACATCTCACGCCGCCAAGACGGACGCATACTTCTGAATTTTTTATTTCTTTATAACCGAATTGTTCTCAATACAGCTTAAATCGTTGCAAATTGCAGAGATCCTCTCTTAAAAATGGCCAGGACACACGACATGATTCGCAAGAAGCGTTTCTTTACAAAGCAGCGGAGGAGGCGGCCGAGACTCTTCGCCTGAATTTTAACATCAGAAGTGAGGAAAGTGCATTATTCCATCTAGATGCTTCACTTCTAAAAGACAAGGTAAAGAAAGCATAGGTTGAAAAATGCCGGCAACAGCTAGTCGACAAGAAAGTGTACATAAACTTTCACAGGAATGGAACTAAAATTTGTGGACAGCAATCTCCGTTGCACACTCGAGGCCTGACATCGTTCGCTAAGACTTCAAAAAACGAACTATATTCGTGATCGAATTCGCGGCTCCATCCTACTACAACATCACCGCTAAGGAGAAGGAAAAGGAAGAGAGGTATCAAGAACCTAAAAGGGAGCTGCAACAACTGTACCCAAAATATTCGGTTAAAGTAATTTTTCTTGTGATCGATGCTCTCGGTGGTGCTAAACTATCACTGGTTCGTAACCTTAAAGCCATACCCACGTGTCAAAAATATGCCAAGGTACTTGCGAGATGGATGGTCGCTTCGTGCCCTCAAAACAAACGAGCGTTTCACCGGCCTGTTTGTGATTTGCTCGTACCCTGTGACCATCCATCTCGCGGTCGTGAGACGTGGCCATAGGCCAAATCGCTGTAAAATTTCAGCTGTAACCTCGTCTCACGACCGTGAGATAGGTGGTTACATTTTGCGACGAACTCAATACGATGATCTGGCAAAAGTCTCGTGCACCCTGAGGACATGGAGCGAGCCAGCGATGACAGCCTTCTGTATTTCCCCCTCGAGTGTCTCAGCGTTTTGTTAACACATGCAATTGTCGAGAATGGAAAGTTCCAGTATATGCGGCACTATTAGTGCAGCATTGTGCCTTTGGATGTAGGTCGTTCCCGCATGAGATGGACAACTAGCTAGTTTGTGGAAGATGCCGTGCATCTCCTTGTCGACTATATGGACTGTACCCAGAATAATCCTGTTGTGAAGACATTCAAGATT
>CAKNWW010348087.1:0-12255 GCA_932074435.1 Andricus kollari | reverse complement strand
TCTGTTTCCTTGGGTCTGTGCATCTAAAACTTTCTTTTCATTAGTATATTACGCTATTGCGTATTGCGCTACTGTAAATACGTCCGGAAAAAATGACATCAACAGTTACCGTTAAAATACAATATTCTTCGATGAATTGCAGTAAGCTACCATAAATTTCCACCATAAATTTTCTTCAATTTTAATAAATTTTATCAATCATTAGGGAGTTGGGGGGATATCCATTGTAGCGAGAACCCTAATCATAATTTTTCTATTTTGTAGCAATATAACTTGTTGGTGGACTTAGTGTAGCATATGTACACATTTAACAATAATGGCTTCTCATTGTTTCAACAGAGATGAAAATTTACACAATCGCATTCTCTTGTTGAATATCTGATTTATCATGTTTCCCATTGTTCATCGCTTTTCAATATCTTTTCTAATCTAACTATTGTAATGTTTTGACACAGTTTGTTATATATTATAGTCAAATTTAGAAGTTGATTCATGTTACTTATAAGGTGTTAGTATTTAAACTAATTATAAATAAGTTCATTCAGTGTATAAACTTTTTTTTTTAATAATATGTATCTTAGCGAAATCAAAAACAATTTTTCAAATTCTTTCACAGATGTAAAAAAGTTCATGAATTTGAACAAGAAGATTAATAATGTATAAACTAGAGAATCATTCCTTGTTAATTGCCGCATTTTTCAGAGTGCAAAAAAGAATATTAATTTCATGGCAGATTCTTTAGAACGTCATTTACTTAATGGTGAAATTAAAGACCTAAATATTCATTCAGAATATATGAAACCAAATTTTAGTAATCTTAAAATAAATTTACGAACTTCATTACCTAACAATATATATATATACTAACATTTTAGAAAATGAATTGAATCTCACTGTAAGAAATATAAAAGATAAACAAAGACTAAAGAAAAAACTTCATAAATTAATAGTGAGGCTTATGTACCTATAAATATAAACAAACATAAAGATACAATTAATTCTGATAGTAAAGATCCTTGGATTATCAATTTTAGTAATGACGTTATCCCTGATAAAGTTAATGATATTTTAAGGTAAACAAACAATTTTAGTTAATCTTTTTTAACAAACAAACGAATAATAATTTTATACATTGTTAAAGATATAGAGTCAAATATTGGTTTGATTAAAAATACTGAAGATAGTGATTTGTTAAGACATAGAATGATTAATACACCCCATAAATTTTAATACGTTAAAAAAATGCAAGAATTATTAAATGATACTGCAACATATGAAAAACTAAATGAAAACTCAGAGAAAAAATTAAACATTTAAACTGTTAAATTCTTGGCGAATTAAATGCTATTTAGGTGTAGGTATATCACGTAAAGATATTTTAGTTCATGATACTAACATTCCTAGAATGTATGGTTTACCTAAAGTTCACTAACCTAATTGTCCACTTCGACCTGCAACTTCATTAGTTAATTCACTGACATATAAAACAACTAATATTTTTAATAAAATTCTTAAAAAAGCTCTGATAGTACCAAAATTTTAATGTGAAATATTAATTTTATATTCTTTTTATTTAATTAGTGACAAAATTCAAATTTTTTATATTGAAGAATCCAAGATTACATTATATATTGGACTATAATTATTGAAATCTAAAATTATATTCAAGCAATTATTACAATTTTTTTTTTTTATAAAGAACATTTCTGCTATTAATCTTTTAATATTTTAATGATGCTCTTTAATTCTAGTAGAAAGTAATCTACCAGTTTGACCAATATAACATTTGTCACAATTCAAACATTGAATTTGATATACTACATCAGTAAGTTGCAAACTATCTAATAAGTCTTTGCCTAATTTTATAAATTTATCAAGTTTTGAATCAATTCTAAAATTTTTTGGGATATTAAAATCATTTAAAATCCTTTTAATTTCGAAAGATAACTTTCCATGATAAGCAATAGACATTGTGAATTTAAAAATTAAATTCCTAACTGTACATATATTATTGTGTTTACATGAAGAATTTTTAATTGTTTTAACTTTATTATTAATATGTGTTTGAATACATTCTATTTAATAATTATTCAAAAGAAGAGTTTTTTCCATAAATTCAATATTTGACTTGTGAAATGATTCATGTGATAATTTAAGAGCTGTATCGATAAGATTTTTAACTATAGAAATTTTTTTTGTATTGGCCTTAAATTTCATGTGTAAATTTAAGTTTAGGATGATAAGAATTAAATTGATTTATAACATAAAGTAGTTCATCTTTCGGTAAAATAATAAAAGTTTCATCTACATATCTAAAATATGTGTGTAAAGAAAAAGCTAAATTTGTTATAACATTGGATTCTAAATCTTTTATAACTAAATCAGCTAGGACTGGAGAAATGGGATTTTGAGAACAGTTTTATCTATTTTTTGTATTCAATAAGAAAAATGGAAAAAAGATTTTTTTTTAGAAGAGGACCAGTTTTCGAAAAATGTTTGTATTCAATCCAAATTACCTAGAATCAATGGAGCAACTATCCAGAAAAACTGTGTAATAGTTCAGAAATAGTTAAAAAATTTATTGAATTTGTTATAAGCAAATAAGTGAGTGAAAATGGATTCATGGGTATTGGCAATGATTCGTGAATTTATTTGCACCAAGTGTAAGCAATTTATAGACAAAACTCGTTTTTTAATTGTACTCAAGAAATATAATAAATAAATTCTTTTTATTTAAACATATTTTATAAAACATTATCCATAGTAGGTAGATATGTTGAAACAAATCGAGTTTTTTTCTATTGAATCGGACAAAAATTATACGAAAATGTCACAAAATTATCGGCATTTATGGTAACTCTTGATAACAGTTCTACTGCACGCCTGTGCAATAGCCCCTATCTAGTTTCGCCCCTGTTTGCAAATTTTTCGATAAACAATAGGAAGCCAAAAAAACATAATACGCAAAAATAAATAATTCAGGGTGTCTAGATTCTCAAAATATATTTACTTCATCGAAATTTCGACCCTTGATCTTGTTAATGACAACTGACTTTGGGATTACATTAGGTCTATATTTATTTTGGACCAATAGTCGATTTTTATGGTTCGTTGAAAAATGTCTTTAATAAAAATCCCTATGTTATATCTTATAGATGGAATGGATGGGCGGCGGATATCTCGAATTCGAACTAGAACTAGCCAGCAGCGTAGAGAACGAGATGATGATCCACAGCCTCGTGCACTTAATGCTCTTGACACTGGACTAGCGACGTCCAGAGCAAGTCGACGTGGATCTTCAAGTCGAGCTCAAGGATCTGGACACCAACGTTAGCATATTATAATTCCTTTGAACTAGCAAAAAATTGTCGGCATTCAGAAAAAGATCCAAATTTTATTTCTTAACCGCCAATAAATTATTCTTGCTGAACGGCGTTGGCCCTTGGAGACCTTTGAAACAAGTTTCGAATTTTAACTTGACAAGTACATAACATTATATGAAATTTAATTGCGCATCTTTTTTCATCAAACAAAAATGTTGTAGCTTCCCCCATTTTCAAAGCAAAGCCGAAAAACCCGTATTTAAAACGCAAGTTTCTATAAACGTTAAAAATTTATCAAAGTTTATGAAATTTATGGCAATTAACGACGTTTGGTGCAATCCGCGAAAGTCATTTTTCACATAAAATCAATACCTTCTCATTGAGATGAGAATGTAATAAGAAACTTGTTTAAAAATCGGTCCTGATTGATTTTTGCGGAATCTCATTATCTTCATTTTTTTAAAAAACCCTCAAATCGGTACGCAAATCGCTTCCGATTATCAATTTGTCCAAATACATTTTTTACCCCACCGTGCCGCCACTTGAGTCCAAACGTCTGATGATATGTAAATGAAACCAAGTTATTAAATTCTAGATCTCAAATAAAATCAGAATATGAAAAAAGAAGAATCTATCGTTGAAATTTATTTGCTTATGTTCTTCTTCAGTAGTGAGGATAGAAAGCTATCAAGCGATAGAAAATCCCATTTTGCGGTAAAAAATCTATAAACTAACATCCAAATAACTGTCAACCATTTCAAGATGAAACAAAAGTCCACTATGCTGCATACCATAATAAAATTAAATAATTAATTTTATTTGTTGAATGCTGGAGGCTTCCAAGCTGCCCAGCTTAGAATAGTTTTTTTTGTTGAAAGCTGGTTTGAATTTTATGGGTGTCATCGTCCCTCTGTCCCTATCCAGGGTCGTTGTTATCTTACATGTAACTACTATTTATTAAAAAAACTTATTGCTCAACAGTTTTTGTTACAGTTACTGAATGCTTCAGTGTTCTATGCAGGTTGTAGTGTTTGCCTAGGCAGCACTATTTTTGGGGGAATCTTGTGTTCTCCGTAGTTGGCTGGATCTCGAAGTTTTATCGATTGTGTCATCATTTCCGTCTTCTGCTTGGTTTTATTTTCTCCTGAGCCAAAGGCTTTTAGAACAAGAGCTTCTGGCTCTTGTATAATTTTTAGCTTTCCATAGTTTTCTGTATCATCAGCGGTGATAACTGTTGTCTTCTAATGAAAACAGCGTCTGAGTATCAGTATTACCACCCAGGTGCTGGATTTGCAGCAGTATGTTATCATTCCTAAGGCCCGCAATACGATCTCGCGTAAGAACCATGAATTAGTGTAGCTTGCTTATTCTTAGTTTATTGCTGAAAACTGAGGTCGTACATACTTTGTTCCTATTCGCTCAGTGTCTTAGAATTTTTGTTAAAATTGGACATTCTCTGATGTCCTCTTACGGGCGCCATGTCTTTAACTAGCGTTTCTCTTGGCTCTTTAGCTGGGACAATTATTGTTGAGATTTGAGCTAAATCCAAATACAAGTTGGACTCATACATAGCTTCTGTTTCTCCCGTCGTGGTGATATGTGCCGATAAACTGACTTCCGGAGTCTTTATCTCACATCCTGGGGCTAGCTGAACTAGGCCTATGTCGGAAAGTTTAGCGATGTCCCCGACCTACCTTGACACATTATTCTTGCTGGAATTTGATTGGTTAAGGAATGGAGCCATCCACCTAAAGTATCCAGTTCTGTCCAGTAAGAATGAGCCTGATAGCTTATTCTGATGTCGCAGTTCTGCAGGGCTTCTGCAGGGATTTGGAATTTGATGTCAAAAGTTAAAAATTCAAATGATGGATCCCATATGTCGGCCAAAATTCTTAAAATTTGGATGCGTTTATCTGAGACTTGGAAGGAGCGGAGTTTTGTTGTCGCCGATTTTAAACTTAATATCAAAAGTTGAAAAATCAAAATGATGGATCCAACATTGCGGCCAAAGTTAGTAATTTTGTTCATGTTTTTCTGAAGCTTGGTTTAAAGGGTGTTTAGTGTCTCTCATTTTGAATTTGGCGTCGAAAGTTACAAATTTCGAAATGACGGATCCAATATCGTGGATATTTGTTTAAAAAAATGCTAATTAAGTACAAAGATGGATTCTTTTATTTGTTTTTTTCTCTCGATCAATATTTCCACCCTCGGTTTTGTTAGTATTAACTGACTTTGGGATTACATTTCGACTATATTGTAAATTAATAGCAAATTTTTGAGGTTCGCTGGAGAAATTGTCTAATAAAAATCCTTATATTATATTGTACAGATGCGAATATACTACAACCAAACATAAGAGCAGATCAGCCAATGGAATTGCATGAGTTGGAGTTGCTAATGCAAGAACTAGGCCACCCCGTTCAAAACGATCATCGTACACGTAAGAACATATTAATTTTTTCAACTTACAACAAATTGTTGTGATTTAGAAAAAAAAATTCCACATCATAACCGCCAATAAATTGCTTTTGCTGAATTGCGTTAGCCGTTGGAGACCTTAGAAACAAGTTCAGATCATTTTATTCTGCACACAAATGTTGCAGCTACCCCCGTTTTCAAAGCAAAGCTCAAGGAAATGTTGAAAAAAAATAACAAATTTCTGCAAATTTTTTAAAAATTTATCAAAAGTTAGGAAATTCGTGGAGATTTATTGGAATTTGCTGAAATTCATGGAAATGTGCAGTAAATCACTGCTTTTGAAATTGATGGGATTATATAAAATCCATAAAATTTTGTTGAATTGATATTATTATGGTGTTCAATGTATAACTTGAGGTGGGGGATGCACTCGAAAATGCGTGGAAGTATTGCCCACTAGGAAAAATCATTCGATGAAAATAAAAGTGGTCGAAACGCAAACCAAAATAACTCTCGTATTCATCTTGACACAACCGACAAATTTTTCTACTCAAACTTCTTAATTCGACATTTATTACTTAAGATGAACCAAAAAAACTCACAAAATTTTTCGATCGAAAATCGATGTTTTATCAAACACAAGTCGCGATTATGCGGCCGTTAGAATATAAAAATGCTTAAAGTTTGTATGGTGTATTCTAAATACATAATCGATGACTACAAGCAATACACTTTGTTAAAAAATTGTTATATGTTTACTGTTTTTCATTGAAAAATTAATTCCAAACGAAAAACACGTATCGCCAGGTTCGACCAGCCGTAAGGTCATCGAAAAAATGCTAGTTGAAATAACTTATTGCAAGAATGTTATTCACTAATCTTTGAGGAAGTTTGAAAAGAGAAAATTCGGTCGAATATTGTGAAAAAGGCAGTTTGTTGAAGTCAACAAACTCTGTCGCTGCATGAAGCGTTTTATCGTTGTTTGTCCGTTGCTGCTATGTTACTTATAAGTAACAAAGGCTGATACCGGAGAGTCGGAATTATTGAATAACAATACCATACAAATTTTAAGCATTTTCATCAACAAACGGTGTCCTCCGGTTTGTTGAACCTCCAGCTATTATCGTAGGCACCTACCTGCGTAGATTTCAAAGACACTTAAAAATAATCTTTGAAATAATACTTCATGCATCGAGGTGTACCAATAAAAGTGCAAAAAATTCGATTTCTCGCTGCATCTGTATGAAACTTTGTACATTTTATGAAATTTGAGTAAATTAATCATATTTTGTGGAAATTTGTGAGAATTTAGGAAATTTATGGGAACATGTATTAATTTAACAGATAAGTTTGAATAACAGTTCTGCTGGACGCATACGCAATAGCTCAGGCTATAACTGCCGCGATTTGGAAGAACACTGCTAGCTATAACTGCAAAATAAACGAAGCCGAGAAAATCGACAAGAACTCTTCGAATATTTATTCACCTGCGTATCGTGGATTCTAATTCATTTTCTGAACTTTTTCTTTCGTTTTTCTTGAATAATTTTCATATGAACTCTTTGCGAATTACGGACCTCAGAAACAGACCTGCCGTAATTTAAGAGAACTTCGTCCATGGTAAAAGAAATATTAAATAATTAAATTATTAAATATTCTATAGCAATTTGAAAAAACGTACAGTTCGAAGTTCTGCGTTAAGATGTGTTCCGCGCTTACGCTATGAATCATGCTGGTTTGTGCCGTCGTATTTGCGACAACTTATTTCCTCTTTTTTGTATCGGGCTCTAATCTAAATAAAATGACAGATCCTGGGATCAACAACGTCGTTCCCGGGACTCAACCCACCGGGAATGAGCAGCTTGCCAATTAAATTAACCGGTTAACCGAAATACTGAACCTTGTCTTTGAAATTGTAGCCCACATTAAAGATATTTTATCAGTGTCCCCGAGTCCTCCGGATATTTACACGCGGATTAAAAATCGAATTATATCAAGTTTCTCCGCTTCTCCTGAAAGTCGACTTCGGCTGTTATTGAATGGCGGATTTCATTCAGATGGAACACCTTCAGTTATTTTAAATCGCCTACGATGTTTAAATGACAATACCTCTAGCCAGGATATTGTGAAAAGCATTTTCTTCGATCAATTGCCGAACCATATTAAGGCAATCCTGGTAATGTCCAACTTAAACGACCTAGATGATTTAGTGAGAATGACTGACAAGTTAACGGAATCCGTGGGGCCCGGTAGTCGTAATATCGCTTCCATAACTTATCGTTAATCGTTTAACCAAGCAACTAGAAAAACTGACAAAGTAACTGAATAAGCCTCATTTAAGGAGGTCACGTGGACGTGGGCATGGACTTTTGAATTCCCAAAATCGGAACGCACGCGATCGCTCCAAATGCACTGACTCTAAGAGTCGATGTTTTCACCATGGAAAATTCGGAGAAAAGGCTCATCGATGCCAGAAACCGTGCGCATGGGTTCGACGGTCTTCATCATCGGAAAACTAGCAGAGCCTTCCCGTGTGGAGACAGTTTGTTCAGGCGAAGTCACCTCCAAGCGTCTTCTCATCCGCAGTCGTAACTCCAGACTTGTCTTTCTCATTAAAACCGTCTCTGATCTTTCTCTACTATGGGCAGATGAAAAGCTTAAGGCCACATTAAGTGGCGGCGTGTTGCACTCAGCAAATAAAAAGCGTATTACTAAATATGGAATAAAACGAATTTCGCCCAATCTCAGCCTTCGTCGCGACTTTTCATGAAACTTCTGCGTAGCCGAGGTCCCGTATCCAATAATTCGAGCCGACCTTCTGGGTCGCTATCATTTATTTGCATTTCAGCATGTGTCTAGGTTAGTAAATACTACTACCGGCGTAGTTCTTTAGGCTTCGTAAAAATCGTGAGCATCTTTGGTGTTAGCAGCATAGATAGATTTGAACCTTATGCGAAAATTTTGGCTGATTTCCCTGAGATCACGAGAGTCTCAATCGTCTAACCTTGTTGTGCGTGATGTTCAGCAGCACATTGAAACTAAGGTTCCTTCAATTGCCGAACGTGCTAGTCCTTTGTCGCCTGACAAACTGCGGCTGCTAAAACTCAATTACAACAAATACTTGAGTCTTGCACTATTCTAGACAGATATCCTGTTTCACATCTCCATGATTTCTCGGCAAATTTGCAGGATAAATCAGTCTTCTCGATACTAGATCTTTTAAAGGCCGACCCTCAAATTCTGATAGCTCCTGAGGATATACCGAAAAGTATGTGGCTATTATTTACAAAGTTTCAGGGTGGTGAATATATATTTTTTTAACCTCTGTGTTTCACGAAAGAGAAACCAAATGACCCTCATTCAGTTGCTTACCTAGTTTTTATTCTAATAATTTCTATTATATTATATCACATTCTATCTTTTATATGATACAAAATAATTCTATTAAAAGGCATTAGACAACAAAGCAAGAAAAAGTATTTCTAATGAAAATTAGTTTCTGGATACATTTTTTTTAAAAGTCATGTGTAATAAAATTTATATTATTCATTTTCTTCTTTCCTAGAGCATTTCTTATCACAAACGGAGGCAACTAAGATAATGGATTTATTTTAACTAGGCGCTATTAAAAAAAAAACTTATATGAACTTAGGTTATACATGCTAAACGAAAGTGATAAATATGAAGACCTATTCAATTAAAGTGTATATTGTTCAACTAAATAATGTCAGCGAACTGAAATAAGGCTATAATAATAAAGAAGTTATATGGTTCTCAATATTTTACTTTGTCACTAAACCTGTGATTAGCATAAAAAAATCGTTAAAATGAAGTTTTTGTTGTCTTTGCATTAATATATGAAAATGCATAGTATGGCACAAGTGTTTGTTGAACATACACACATTAAAGGGACAAAACATCGCCTAGCCCTTGTTTACATCGTGAGGAATGCCGGGAAGTGGACAATCGTCAGAAATTGCTTCATGGAATGTTTTTTTGTAAACTACATACGTGAAAATAATATAATTGCAAATAATGTTTCAGACTTTTGTTTGCCTTTTTTCAATTGATCGGTTCATATTGAAGAAGCACATGTAAAAATCTTATATTTTCAACCGTTACCAGTTAATATATTCACTTTTCATAAAATCTAACCCAGAAATAACGTTCCAAGTTATTTTAAGATTATTAGCAAATTTTCGTGGTTCGCTGAAAAAATTCTCTAATAAAAATCCCTGTATTATATTGTACAGGTGCAAATATACCACAATCAGTCATGACAGCAGCTCAGCTAATGCAATTGAATCCGTTTGCATTCCAAACGCAAGCACTAGGCCACCCCGCTCAAAACAATCATCATACACGTAAGTACATATTAATTTTTTGAACCTACAAAAAATTGTTGTAATTTAGAAAAAAAATTCCACTTTATAACCGCTAATAAATTGATTTTGCTGCATGGCGTTGGCCGCTCGAAACCTTAGAAACAAGTTTAGAATGTTAACTAAAAAAAGTGCATATTCTTTTGGAATAGAACGCAGCGGGGTTTTTCTCGCGGAAGACGACATAAATAAAACAATTCAGGTCATAAAAAAAGTAAAATAAAAATATTATATTTGGAAACATTTTATGACTTAAAAGGCTCAAGTTAGGCTAGCCTGCGTGATCAGATTCGAAAATAATTTTCTTGAATCGCCCTGATGTTGTAATCACTTTTTAAAAATATAACAATGATTTATAAATTTATTTAATAAAGCTAATCCTATAAATAATGTCCGACTTATACTTTCTTTTTACAGAATTGACGGACCCAGAGGAACCTGCCTCAGTTTTTCCTTATACAATTATACTGGGTTATCTCTATTACGAAATTAATGCGGAACAACCTTCTATTCACCCTTTAGGAGAAGGCCGTCACCGAGTTGTACTAGGTAGAAATGCCCATTACGTCATTGGCATAATCCGTTTTGAAGAATTTTGTCCACTACTGCTTCCTATTGTGGATCCTGTTCCTCCTAATCAGATGAACAACCCGATATACTATCAGAGAGTCAAATTACACATTCAAGGCCGGATTGCCAGAGACCCTGTACCAATAATGGCGTGGCATGCTCTAAATAATGATTTTTTCTTAGAATACGATGAAGAGCGCCTCACGAATGCCAAAGTAGACTGGAGTTTGCATTACCCAACACTGGCACTTTAGTGCCTGCGCACTGCTCCTTTGTCCCTACGCGGCTGGTGTTTCACGCTTTGTTGAATACCCTCTCTCGACCCCAAGGGGCTCAACTTTCAGCCCAAAACCGCCGCGGCAGCAGTTATCGTCTTTCTTGAAATATTTAACAGTTTAGCATTTTCAGCTAAACACATTACATTATAAACGCAGGGTGGCCGCAGCTCAGGGAAAATCTGGAATCTCAGGGAAAATATATTTCTGAATTTTAATTCTTGATTTTTTGTTTAAATATTTTAATGTATTTTTGAAGATTCTAACAAATTTTTATTAGATCTCAATCATTTGAAATGATTCTTAAATGTTCGGGTATTATTTAAACTACCAAGGGATGTTAAAGAGCTTTAAAAACTTTTAAGGGACTTAGAAAAATTCAGGGTGTTTTTAAAAATTCCAAGAAATTTTCGAGAGGTTCAGAAAGTGTAAAGGGATCTAAAAAGCTTTTAATGAATTTAAAATAATTTTCGAAATTATAAAAGATTCTAGGGATTTTTTTTAATAACTTATTTTGAGAGGTTTTCAAATATATTTTGCAATTCATTTCTTAAATTTTTATGAATTTGGTCGAATTCTTCTCATTTCTCCTCAATTATTTTAAATTAGCTTTAATTTTACTGAAATCATTGGGGAAAAATATATTTATATGAATTCTTGGGAATTTGACTCTAAATGTTTTAAAGTCTTCTGAATTTTTTCTGAATTCGTTCAAATTCACCTGAAATTCTTATAAATTTTATCGAATTTTTTCTCAGTTCTGCTTACAAATTCATTTTCAAAAATAAAAAATTATTCGAAATTTTCTAAGGAATCTTTAAAAAAATGTATTCTCTTGAAAAATTCAAAACGCTTGAGAAGCTTTTTTTTTCGAGGTTTTGATTAAATTATATATTAAAAGCTGAATAATTTTAAAAAATAGTAATGTGTTAGTCATTAGGTCAAAAATGTCAAAAAAATTTCCTTTCTTGAATATCATCATGGTTTATATTATATTTTGCAAATACATTATAGAGAAAAAGAAAAAAATACGGCGGAAAAAATGTGTTTTAAGGCCATGTGACGAGTGGGTCACCTGACCGGCTTCCTACTTTACCGACACTTTTTTTATTTGTAAACTTATTTTCACACGAATAGCCACATCGAGTTGAAAATTTGGGATAATAAATAAGAAGCACTAAGAAACGCGGCTCTGGTCCTAAATTTGTATAATTATGAAAAAAGATTTTTTTCTAAATAATTTTTTTTTGCTTTTTTCATAATTATAAAAATTTAGGACCAGAGCCA
>CAKNWW010348086.1:0-18053 GCA_932074435.1 Andricus kollari | reverse complement strand
GCAAATACAACACGTTCCTAACCTTGGCGATTTTCGTCGGATAGCTGAAGCTATAATTAATAGATATCATCCTTTAATTTCCATGGAAGGAGCTGATATCGAAATGGCCAATGAATTGCTTGGAAAATCTAAGGAACCGAATGTCGTGCAAGCACTGGTTGAGACAGAAAACCTTAAGACAAGGAACGCACAACGATGGGTTCAATTAGGTGCTGGCCAATTGTTAGATTTCCCAATCCTGACAATTGAAGACTTAAGAAACCTCACAATTGGGGTTTATCAAGTTAAACTCGCACCTTCTTACGTGCAAGACAAACTGCGTAGAGACAATGACGAAGAATTTCAAATTGAGATGCTACGAGGGGAAAATCGAGCACCACAACCAGGATTTATAAGAATCAGAGTTTTTTCTCGATTTCGAAACGCGTCTAAGCATCAACTCTGGATTCCTTATAGACCGAACGGTGATGAAGACATGGACGACGGTATGGATGACGATGAAAAACTCAATCCTATCGAAGGATACTATTGTACATGTCAGTCAGGTGCTCGAACGCTTGCAACTTGTGCACATATAAGCAGTGTTTTATGGTTCTTAGGGTACGTTCCTCATCAAGAAAGAGTTCGTTATCCATCAGATAAAATTATTCAGACCATAAATGACGCAGGAAATCGATACCAAGCAAGAGATATTCAGTTACCAGAAGTTGTTGACGTCTATATGCGAGTCCTAACTTAATTAGTTAGACATTGATAACATGTTGGTCATGTTTTAAGTTTATTTGGTGGATACTGACTGGATCTTGCCTTCATTGGCCGAATACTGACTAAGCTCTGCTCATGTCTTGCCTTAATTGGCTAGAATCGATAACAACTTGCTCCTATCTTGTCTTCATTGGCTAGGTAATGACCAAATCTCGCTCTAAACTTGCCTTCATTGGCTAGAAAATGACAAAATCTCACTCATGTCTCGCCTTCATTGACTAAATATTGATAATATCCTGCTTATGTCTTGCCTCATTGGCCGGATATTGCCTAATTCCAGCATATTTCTTACCTTCACTGATTCGATATTGACAACATTCTGGACATTTCTTTTGATTATTTTCTGGATATTGACTAAGACTTCCACATATGTATTTTGCCTTGATTGGCTAATTATTGACAACATCGTGATAGTATCTTGCCTTCATTGGCTAGATATTAACAACATCCAGGTCAGAAGTTACCTCCATTGGCCATTGGCTCATATATATTGATATACTTTGTTTTATTACATAGTTATTTGTTATTTGACACATTCTACAAGATAGAACAGAACATTTTAGAGCAGAAATATCTTATGCTTATCATACTATAAACACAATTTTTAATAGAAACAGCCTTGTTGATCCAACTTCATCTCTGCCGATTTTATTCTGAACGTTCAAACTTGAAAGTATCCAAATTTTCACCGTTATAAAATTGGATGATTAAGAATTCTTTCAAATCTGAATAGTTTGAATATCAGATTGCTCACTTTATAATCCTTCAATTTCTTATACTTCCATTTTGGTATTGTTCAGTTCATATTTGCATGTAAAACCGTACATCAAAAATGAATAATCAATTTTAGAATGGTTGATGCATAATATATTTTTACGAATGTCACAGTAGTTATTTTCTTGTGCAATCATGAGTGTCAAAATTTAAAAATGAATCAAATACACCTTGCCTATCCTCCTTACTTTCAAATAAATATTCTGCTTGCTCCATTTACATTCTCATCAGAGTCTCATCAGGTCTTTGTTTGTAGTAGATATTAAGACTAATTAATTGACATGAGCAGTATTTCACGATTAACCAGGAATTAGCCCTTCTATCATTACAATAAATGAATGAATCAATCAATTTTTCAGTGAATTTCGGTGGTAAGTAAACCATTTTCACGGCTTCTAGTGTTTGCATTAAGACTTTCGGATCAGCCGGACAATCATCCACAACTAGAAGAACTTTCCGATGATTTCTTTGGAATTTCTGATTCATTTTATGAATTAGCGCAGACCATAACAATAACACGATCTTTGCTCTACCAGTTTTGTCGATGAAAAACTGGAGAAACCCAGCTAAAAATTCCTGTAAAGGAACCTCGGAGGATCCTAGAGATGTTGCTGGGCACAAACCTGCACCCGAACCTGTACACGTCATCTTGACGGTTCCTGTACAGGAGCTTGACGAAGGAATCTTTAAGGGAATAAAAGGAAAGCAACTTTATAGCTGTAAGCGACATTAGTTTTCGCGATGGCTTTCTGTGAGGGACCCCATACGTGTTTCCGTACAGGAACCCACGCCTCAATTTACTTCGTAAAGGAACCTGTACAGGAACCTATACTGGATCATTCCAATGTTTCTTTGTCGGTGCAGGTTCTTTCACAGCATCATATACAGCTTCATTCGCCAAATTCCCGCACAGGAACCATCGAAATTACCTGTGAAGTTTCGTGTGCAGATTCGTCTCCAGCAACATGTCCAGGATCCTTCGATGTTCCTGCACACGAATTTTCAGCTGAAGCAGCTCTTTGAGGCATTTCGACTCAGGTATAGGATGGAAATCCTATTGGACCGGAATCGCAAGTAGATAACGAATCTATCTTCGAAGAGCCCTGGCCTTGGCTATAAATATAAATTTTTCCAAGTATGTTAGTTACTCACTGGCATACTACGTGTTACAGAGGTTATCATCACGGCGGAAAATCATTACGAAAAAAATATATTCGATAATAAAAATGCGTTAAACTGTTGTGGTACTTACGTTCCGTATATTCCATAATAAAAATGTAATAATTTCTATTTTTTCCTACAGTACCAGATGTGCTTGCTGGAGTGTTCCAGCGCCATAGACAACTTCGACCTATTAGCCAAGGTGTTGAATATTACAGTATAGTTCCAGATGAATTAATTTCAATATACGAAATTGAATTTGAGAAACGAAAGTTAGCACGAAATGGTTTTTATCATTGGAGTGGTAGTGGCTGGTTTACTGCGCCAAATATATGATGGTAATCAATTTCCGGTTATATCGAACGTAATAAACGGAAGTAACACTCGTTTGACCCCAACGGAAATTCGCCTAATACCGTATAATAGCCATGAGATTTATGATGTTCTACCAGGATTCAGAGAAGTTTTGCGGCAAATATATATGCCACGTCGAACAGCCAACTAATTGAAGTCAAGAAATAGGTCGAACTAAAACAGAATATTGTTTGTATTCCTAAGTCAGATCAACAAATTAGAGGCGTATTTGATAATTAGTGTGAAAACTATATATCAATTAATCAAACAAATATTTGAATTTGTATAATAGATATATAATGCTTTAAGTTTTTTTCCCCTATCGTTGAAACTTACATTTTATTAAACAGTTCTCCTTGTCCTTTGCTCCAAAAAGACTTTTCCTAGTCGAAAATATTTTTAAGTCCTTCAAAATCTTCTGTAATCTCCACATTAAATTACATGAAAAATGCCCGTAGAGGTAAACTATAAGCTTCTGAAATAAATGACTAACAATGAATAATATAAAAATTTGACACTGCACTGGTGCAAATGGACGAGAACCTTTTCTTAAAATGTTCAGGAAACCCGAAGATATGGGCAAAGAAGCTTTTCTGTACAAAGTAGTGGAGGAGGCTGCTGAAACACTTTGCCTTAACTTCAATATCAGGGGTAAACAAAATGCATCAAACATTATCCATTTTCTTTCCTTCAGATGTTATGGTGTTGACTTATCAATTATCCATCTCGAGTACTGACTCCTGAAGGTCCGGATCAAGACAGCACAGAAAAAAATTTCCCTGGACAGCTCCTCGATAAGAGAATGCACGACAATCTTCCACACAAATGTGAAGGATCAGTCGATGTCGTATGAGCTAACCTTTGTCACATTTTGAGCCAAGACATTCCCGATGATGTCTGCAGAGCGTTTCATGCACACCCCGAGTACCTCGGACACATGTTATTTAGTTGCCCAACTCATGCGGGAACGACATACATCCAAAGGCACAATGCGGCACTTAGAGAGTTTTTTCACCATCTCTGTAACGCTTACGGCAGTGGCCCTAATACCGCTCCGCCAAAACCTCCTAGGGAAATAGAGTCAATTGTTGAAAATGCGAAGTGCCGCATATACTGGAACTTCATATTCTCGACAGTTCTTTCTGCTGCGCACTCGGGGCCTGACAGGATCTTCTTGACTTCGAGAAACGAACCATGTTCGTTATCGAATTTTCGGCATCAGCCGACAAACACATCATAGGCATCAGGGGACTGAGGGAGGACGTAAGGGGGATTGAGAAGCAGATGGAAAGAATGAAGGAGGACTTGCAAATCAGATATGAAAAATGGGAAAAGGACGTGAATGACCTGAGGGCGAAAGTAGAAGAATTAGAGTGGAAGGTGGAGGGGAGTTCGGAAATGGAAGTAGGTGACAGGAGCGAGGGCGAGAAGGAAGGTATTTGGGAGAGGGTAGGGACTATGATAGAAAAGAAAGTGGGAGAGCGTAGGAATGAAAAGGAGGAAAGAATGGATAGGAAAAGGATAAGTGCAATGGAGTTGAGAATTGAGAGAAAAGAGAAGGCAGACAGGAGAAATAATATTGTGATAAGAGGGATGAAGCTGAAGAGTGGTGAAGAAAGGGAGTGCATGGAAGTGCTGATACAGAGCATAGGTTGGGTTAAAGGCAAGTTAGGCTGAAGGGGAGAAAGGAGAAGAACGGGGCGATTGTGTAGTTAGAGAGCTGCCAAGAGAACGACAGGACTAGTAGGGAGAGGAGTGAAGGGAGAGTGGGGAAGGTAGGATATCGGAAAATAAAGGTAGACGAGAAAATGTTGGTGTGGGACAAGGAGAATTAGATGCTGAAGAAAGCGCAGGGGAATTCGTTTCGTAGAAAGGAGGGGGATGGGGGTACAGCAAGATGGAGAAGTAGTGAAGATGCTGTACTGTTACCAAGGGGGTATAGGTAAAGACTCCAGGAGGCATTCAGAGTGAAGAAGAAAGGAATGGCTAGTGGAGGAATTGTGTATAACGGGGGTTAGGGATGGATTCCTCCCCTAGGGGCTGTAACACGTAGTAGTTGGTGGGGAGTCTTAAGCGTGTAGGACATGAGGGTCAAAAGGACCTCGACCTGCATGCGTATGGATATGAATCAAAGGATCCCTATAAACGGGTTCTCCTGGCATCCGTGATTACGGTATGGTAGAAGGGTGAAAGAGCCTAGCGAACACGAGCCTTCTGGTTATGGTGGTCTGCTAGCGGATATTTGAGCACTGAGTGTCCCACTCAATGTGACTACCCCCTAAGCCATGAGCGTAGAGTGTTCGTGCTTGTGGCACTTTGGCACCCAGGGGTTACGAAGGTGCCTTAACGACCTTTGGGGGACACCGGACGACGTCCCCAAGTATTCAGTCTTACCCCTGCATGCGGGGCTCTGCAGGGGCAGACCTTTTATTTCCTTAGCTTCTCGTGGGATCGAATTGGAACACGCAAAATCAAACCAAAAATCGAAGGAAGGAGGAAGGGAGGTGGCGGAGGGGGGAGAGGGGTTAGGCCTCAAATGGTCTAACATAACACTTTCTTCTCCCTCGGTCTCTCCAGCAAGCCAAATTCAGGTGGCGGCTGTGCCCCCAGCTCCCTTGGGAGCTGAGGGATTGACGGTCTCTCTGAACGAAGCTATGGTAACGAGAGAGGCCAATCAGTCCCCCAAAAAAAAGAAACGGCTCAACGGTTTCCTGAAAAGGAAACTGAAGAGACAAGCGCAGCAGGCTAGTAGAGCAGCTGCGGAAGCTATAAGGACGACAGCTACTGGGCCGACATCCAGAACTAAGGCCCAGAAAAGAGGTAGGGACTAAGAGGACTCCCCACCGAGGATGGCTAAGACTCTAAAGAGGCACAAAGCGGCCCAGCAGCCGACGAGCAGATAGTCGTCAGGAGCTGGACTGGCGGCCGCTCAGAGGACTAACCCCCTGAGGATGGTGATGGCCGATGGCATTTACCCGGTCTTAATGCTCACTACGGAGCAGTATGAGCTCTTCAGAGAGGCTCCCTGGAGGGTGCTCAAAAGAGTGTCTCCAGATCAATAGTCTAGATTCGTGATCTCCATGTGCAGGGGAGGGGTTTTCGTATTTGTGGCAGCCGACCTAGCGGCTAAAGCTTGGCTACTCAAAGCAGTGGTCGAGACAAAGCCGTGGAAGGTGCAGCGCTTAAAGTGGCTGGGGTAGAGTTGCTCCAGAAGATCGTGAGAGCTACGGCGTGATTTCCGGTTAAACCAGGAGAACCGTCTGAGGAACTCCAACTGCTGGACAGTTTCAGCCCCTCATTTAAGACAGTGTCCTGGCAAATCGTCAGGCACGATAGGCCTCAGGAACAGGACACAGCAGGAGGCACCAAGCATCTCCTAGTGGTGCAGATTTCTGAGTCCCAGAAGAGGCCTCTTGTGGCCCTCAACAACAAGCCCTTCTATCACTTTGGGCAGGTCAACTGTGGGGTTGCCGGCCAGGGACAGAAGGAGCCTGTTGAGATGCAGGAAGATCGGGTGCAGACCTAAATGACTACTCCTGGTCTCACTGTTACCCAGATTAACTTGCATTACAGCAAAGGCACCTCTGCAATTTTTCAGAGGGGCATGGCTGCGAGGCACACATGTATCTTGCTAATCCGACAACCTTCGTTAGTTCGAGATACCATAAGGGGAGTAGGGGGGGCTGGTCTTTTTTGTTACAGGGACTTCAAGGCGGCCAAACCAAGGGCCTGCATACTGACGAAGGGAGTTAACACTGTCCCGCTGCTTGAGCTATGTTCGAGAGACCTGATGGTGATAGCCACGGATCTCAATGAAATAGGAAGGCTAGTTCTGGGATCGGCTTACTTTCCATATGAGAGCGATACTAATCCACCAGTGGAGGTATGTACACTGGTGGAATATTGCAAGGTAAGGGGTATTCCTCTACTGTTGGGATGCGATGCTAGTTCCCACCATACTTCGTGGGGCAGCATGGACGTCAACTCAAGAGGTAATGACCTACTGGAATACCTAATCACCACTGATTTAGATGTTCTTCACACGGGGAACACCCCGACGTTCCGTAACTCGGTCAGGGAGGAAGTCATTGACATCACTCTCTGTACCAGTAGTTTTAGAGATAACATCAAGAGGTGAAGAGTTTCAGATGAACCCACTCTCTCAGATCACTCACAGATAGAGTTCGTGTTGGAATCCATTGTACCCGCTGGCCCCGAATGGGTCAGCATCCAAGAAGAACGGCTGGGGAGACACACTGGTGGAATTCGAAACTCGAAGAGCTTCGCAGGGAAACCAGAGAGAGGATCAGACGTGCCAGTAATGGCAAAACGAAGGAACTATGGACCTCATTCACAACGATGAGGGATAAGTACAGGGGTCCAATACGTAAGGCAAAGCAAGAGAGCTGGGGACGGCCCCTGCGAATCTCCTGGCCCAGATAACATATATATCCAGTCCTATTACACAGGGCTGGAGAGGCCATCATAGGGCCGCTAGTAAGAATTTCTAGGGCTAGTCTGAAGCTGGGACATGTCCCAGCGTCATGGAGGAGTACGAGAGTAGTCTTTATTCCGAAAGCAGGTAGGATCGGTTATACCTTACCCAAGGATTTCCGTCCCATTAGCCTAACACCTTTCCTACTAAAAACAGTGGACACGCCCGCAGGGCTGGTCACTCGACGGAGACGGCCCTAAGCGGAGCAGTAAACCTAATTGAAAGACAACTGAAGGAGCAAGTCCTCGCGATCGGAACCTTTATGGACATAGATATCACTTTATGTGGAACCGTTGACTCGGGATGTCCGCATGGACTCGTTTTATCGCCCTTGCTGTGGTGCCTAGTAGTGGATGAACTGCTTCATCTACTCTCGAGTCAGGGTCACCACGTCATAGGCTATGCGGACGATATACTAGTTATCGCGCGCGGCCAGCATCTGGTTGCGCTCTTCGGAGTATTGCAGCAAGCACTGATGATAGTGGATTCATGGTGTAAGAAAACTGGACTATCGGTCAATCCGAGTAAAACAGACGTGGTTGTTTTCACCAGAAGGTATAAGTGGGGAACCACGAGTACACTGAAACTTGGAGGACAACAACTGGAAATCAAAAAATGAGCTAAATACCTAGGAATAATTCTGGATAAGAAGCTTTTATGGAACAAGCACCTGGAAAACAAGTGCAAGGAGCTAATAGTGACTCTATGGCTCTGTAGGAGAGCCATAGGGAAAAGCTGGGGCTTGAAGCTGGAGACACTCATGCGGATTTACACAGAGATCTTGCGACCAAGGCTAACCTATGCGGCGGTGGTCTGATGGAGCAGGGTCGAGCTGTCCACTGTAAAGTCTCGACTGGAAAGGATCAGGGGACTGATTTTGAGAGGCATCACTGGTGCCTCGAAGTCGTCACCCATGATGGCACTGGGGGCACTAATGGGGTTGGAGCCCCTCCATCTCACCATCAAGGTCATGGCTGCTAAGGCGGCCTGGAGACTAAATTTGTTAAATGACAGAAGGATCTTGACAGCAGTGAAGATCCCAGTTGATATCGTGAGGAGGCCGACCCTTAACATGCCCAAGGACAAAATGGCCACTCTCTACCTCTTCGACAAGAAGTATCGAGTTAGCCTATCCACGAAGGAGGAATGGGTTGACGTCGACGCACACCTGCCCAGTGATGGACCGACGCCACAGTTCTACAATCTGAGATTATAGACGTACTCCAGTGCGCCTACAAGGCAAAGGAATATGACAACAAAAGAAACATCCGAATCTGCTCCGACAGCAGGGCTGCTATATTGGCCTTGGGAAGAATAATGACCACGTCGCTATTAGTATGGGAGTGCTTCGAGGCACTAAATATGCTAGCGACGGAAAACCGAGTTACTCTGCTATGGATCCCTGGACACAGCGGTATCAAGGCCAATGAGATATAGGATAGGCTATCCAAACTAGCAGCAAAAAGAAATTTTACTGGACCAGAGCCAATTGCCGGTATTTCCAGTTGGTCAGTCACTGAAGAAATTAACAGTTGGCTGACTGAGGAACTTCAGAATAAGTGGGATTTGGTCTTTGGTTGCAGACAGGCCAAAACACTCTTGGGCTCAAAGCTTAACTTAAACCGAGCAAGGGAAATACTCAAGCTCGGGAGAAAAGAGGTAAAAGTCCTAACAAAAATGTTTATAGGACCTCTCTATCGTCTGTGCGGAATGGATGATGAGACAGCTACTCACATCCTTTGTCACTGCCCTGCCATTGCGGGGAAACGTCTAACACTCACTGGCAGTTACTGCATCAGTTAGTCAGAGATATCAGCCAACAGCGTGGCTGCGGTCCTCTCCTTATGAAGAGGGTTTTGGGGTCACGCTTAGGCTCACAAGGGGCGCATCGGGATTACCCAAGCGTCAGGGGCTGTTACTGTCTCAACCCAACTAATAATAATAATAATAATAGGGATGGATTACAGGAAGAAGTTCACGGAGAGTTAGAGGGGGTTGAAAATGAAACTATATTCTTGAAAATCCGTTTTCTGTTTGTTTATTTTTTAGTGGAAAATTAAAGTATTTGTTTCCAAATTAATTTATTTAAAAAAAAATTTTTTTATCGTGTTAAAGGATGTTTAGAATGAACGTCATGAATTAAGATTAATGTTTCTGTTTCGCGGCGAATATGAATGTGTTACTTTTATTGACCCGGAAAATTGAGAAACTGATCCGGGAAATGACCAGGAATTTGAAATCGTCCGCCGAGTTGCCACCCTGTTAATGACAAATATTCCAAATTTTAGGGCATCAAAAATAGATTTCTTCCTTAACTTTCCAATTTTACATTTTTTAGTTTACACGCATTTAAATAAAAATATTTTACAAACAGACTGATACATATTTGGCAACAAATATTTTCTCGTAATTAAATTTATACATTTTTTTATAAACGAAAGTAAAGAAATTTTCCCAGATATGGTTAAATATTTTGAGGTAAGAATTTAAAAGAACTATAAAAATTGTGAATAAGTAAAGCAAAAACGGTTAATTAATTATAAGCAAAAACATAAAAGTAGTAAATACAGGAAAGGAGGGAAAGATTATCTCTTAACATTAACCAACTTACTTCTTGAAATATTCTTTTCTAACTTTAAGTCGGCATGGTAATATAATCTTTTTGTAAGATTTAGTTTCATATTTAAGACAAAAAAATCTAAAGTTGGTCCACTTTCTATAGAATTTCTACATGCATTCTACAAAATTTCAAAAGTACTAAAAACACTCGTGACATTCTTCAGGTCGTTCTGGGAAATGAACCTAATATCCAGGTAGGTAACTTCTGAATGTCTTTTAGGGAGGAATTTGATCTACAAGGACTCCCGATTTCTGAGGAACCTAAATAGAAATTTTCCCAACTTTACTTGACCTATGTCAGAATTAAAACCAGGAAAACCCGTGACCTAAGCAAAATATCCAGGACAGTTTAATTATCACACCCAGTAAACTTTATTGAAGGACTAACGTAGTTAAGGATGTAGGAAAAAAATCCTGTATTTGGAAATAGGAAGCTGATCACGAAGGTCGTACCTGGCAGCTTCCAGACGTCGCACAAAGTCAACAACGACATAATCTTTGAGGAATTGTTCTTTGGTACAATAAAACTCTACCGGAAGTCTTCTAGGGATTGATGTCCATGATCATTAAAACTTACTTCAAATTCAGTCAAGATGGTTCCCCTGCATCAGCTGTGGCACCAGGTGCTTAGAGTAACATTTTACAAAAATCTCCTAGGAATTGATGTCTAGGATCACCAAAATTGACTCTTAATTTAGTCCAGATGTGTTTGGCATTGCACAATTTATTCCAAGAGTCAAACTTCATAACTTTGCGAGACGAAAGATAACATGGAATGGTTTCATCATTGGAGTAGAAGTAGATTGTAGTAGTAGTTTTGCTTGTCAAATGTATGATGCTGATGAAGTACAGGTTCTTTAATAACGCGATAATAACGTAGTGGAAAATTCCGTTAATATCCTGAAGTAATGTGTGAGCGGTCGCAGAAAAATGTCCTTCATGACCGGTTCTAGTTTAGGAGATATCCACGTTTTTTATTAAAGTTAGGGTCGAAATTATTACAATCAGGTTTGATTTGGCGACGATATTAGGACCTATGATGAATCTATCGATCACGGAAGTAGCTGCAAGAAACCAGGCCAGGAACTTACTTATCCAGCTATATTTTTGAATGATATTGGACCTGACCATTCGAGGTTTAAATCCTTGTTTTTCAATGCTAAATTTTCATTCGCTCAAAAGTATTTTGCTCTCTCTCTCTCTCTCTGCTATTCTCTTCCATGAAAGTTTAACTAGTGATGTAATACGCTTCATAATGTCTTTCAATATTATATTAATCATTCTGTTTGAGGAATGGAAATTATTTCAATCTCTTTTTCTTGACTACACGCAATAAATTTATCTTTACATCTTACGCCTTCAAAGCGGAGAAAATGAGATTAAAGGAATACAAACATCTCACTGATTTATTCGTTTAGAAATGTTAAAAGAGTATATATTTACTGAAACATTTTCTTGAAAGTTCATTAGTGAAACTGTTGACGAAATTCAGCGCAACTCAGTTCTCCTTATTTCGAGAAAATGCAGATCTTTCTTGGGTCACTGTTCTTCATCTCGCTAGCAGTTTTCGCTAATTGCATTGGTAAATACAATAGTATCATATCTATAATTTCAATTGGAAATAATTTCCAAGTCGATTTGAACTTGTCCTGAGACAAGAAGTGTTGTTATAAGTCTTGATAATTATACCTATTTTCTCTTGAAGAAAATTATGTTACCAATGTATGGTTCAGGCCATCAGGGACGAGAAATTAGGCTTTAAAATTTGCCAGGGTCAAAATTAGAAAAGTTTTCATCTTTAAATTTTATTGCCCATTATGATCTGAACTCTATACAGTATGGACACCGCCGACAGGTCCTACCATTTCCAGGAAACAGTTCGATAGGTTAGGACCATACAGTTGAAATCTGCTAATGATCATAATTCTACAAACGTTAAATTTTGTTGATAGTAATAACTGGTTTAAAAATTATAAATTTGGAAGCTGTCCGTCTAATTTTCTACAAACATCTCAGAAATTAAATATAAATGAAATAGAAATAAGATGAAAATTTAGAAACTTGGGCATCAGAAGAAATATTTTAAACCAAATTTTTCTTTAACAGGGCTCTGAATTGTTTTTTCATCACTTAGATTTGATAAAATATCAAGAGACATAGATAAATACGAGGTAGAACAAATAACTTATTTGACATTAAATCATTTGTTATATTTTCTTGTAATCAGGACAATCATACATTTTGCTACATTCTATTAGCAAAAAGTGAGTCACCAAAGATTATTATAATATTACTTATTCGATTATTCGAGATATTTCCTAATTCGAAAGTTATAAACCATGAAGGAAGAGTTTGTGGAACATAAGCAATGTTATTAATGATACGTGTAGGTTTTGCAACAGTTTTCGGAAAAATTTTGACAATGGTTGGTCTGGATAATTTTTCATTAATAAATAAAAACTCTATATGGAAACACGAATTGTGAAATACAAATATTCTACCAATTCTTTCTCATACATATGTGCTAAATTCCTACATGTACTGAAATATTTCGAAAAAAATTCATTTTCCAAACATTTTTTATCTCTGTTGATTCTATTCTGAACGTTTAAAATTGAAAGTATTTGTAAATTTTCTACGTTATCAAATTTGATGATTTAGAATTTTTGAATCGGCATGGTTTTAATATCATATTTACATTTAAAACCACGGATCGGTACAAATGTATTAAATACTGATAAGTGACTTATGTGTTGGCATATTATCTTCCAACTGAAACAAAAGATTGTGAAATAGATTTATTGTATAATAAATGTCCCTGAAATTCGCAAAACGAAATGCTGATAACTTTATATTGAACGTTTGTTTCTCATATTTTCTTTCATTAATTACTTTTATGTGACGTCATGCAACTCCCAACAAAAATTCATCCTAATATCAATATCGGTAGATAGCAATTTATCTAATCACGCACTCTGAAATTTACACGGATAAAGGAAATAATTCTAACTTTCTTTTAAACCTCCGGTTCTTGAATTTCGTTCACTTGCATTTGATGTAAGGCTTCACCAGAAAAAGAGTCATCTCAATAATTTTATCAAAAGACTGCGTTTTAATCAGCCGCGCATTTTTTCGATAAGTATGTTGAGAGAAATTTTCTTCCTGCACTAACATTAACCTGAGGTCCCACAGACTGCTGTGTATAGCAGATTTTGTTGTTGACCTTATACAAGTATATGAGGGAACATTGGAATAAATGAAAAAATTAATCAATTTTATCAACTTTTATTATAAATAATCTTGTAGACTAGTGGTAGGAGTAACCCACATATCAGAAGCATGGTGGGATCTGATAGACCGCACATCCATAAGTCTGTTCTGATTTGTCACTTTTTGCTCAAATGAGGAATATCATAAACGTTGTAAACTCCAGTAAAGAAAGTATAGGGAGTAGTATATAAAACTGATTTAAACTTGATGTTCCTTTAAAGTTTATTCAATGTTCCTTGTCAATTATTGACCATTTTCTATATTATATTTCATGTATAAAAATGCAATCATTTCTATTTCTTCTTACAGTACCAGATGTACTTGCTCACGTGTTCCAGCGTCATAGACAACTTCAACCTATCAGCCATGGTGTTGAATATTACAGCATATTTCCAAATTATTTAATTCCAATATCTGACATTAATTTTGAGAATCGAAAGGTAACATGGAATGGTTTCATCATTGGAGTGGTAGTGGGTGGTTTACTACGTGAAGTATATGATATTAATAAAGTTCCGGTTATTTCGCGCGTAAATGACAGAGGTAATACTCGTTTGACCTTAGCGGAAATTGAGCAAATACCGTATCACAGCGAAGAGATTTTTTATCTTCTACCTGGATTTGGACAATATTTGCTTCGTTTGGGACAAAGACGCTACTAATCAATGCCAGAAATATATTTAAAACTAAAATACAATATTGCTTGTATTCCGAAGTCGGAACAAAGAATTACCAGTGCAATTGTTAATTACGGTAAACAGTAAATGTATATTATTGTATGAAATATATATATGGGACTGTATCAAAGATGTTTATTTTAATGTTTTCCTATTGATTGGACTAAAATCTTACTGACACCGTTCCACGCCAATCCAAAGACAGCTTGTAATAATAGTGACAGAACTAGTTGCAATTCTGTCAATGAAAAATCGGTATCAAGCACAGGATCGAGCACTGAACTATAATTACAGTCCGATGAAAATCGGGATGGGAAGAGGTGCCGATACAAATCAAACCACTCGCCTGTACTCATTACATTTATATACTCCGGCTTAGTGTCAAAAGTTCTCGCTGTTTGCCAAAACACCATGTTGTTTCTCACATTTTATAGTTTTGAAAGACTTTGTCTCTAATTCGCTGATTTTGTTTCTTTAATTTTCAATCTATATGAATCGCGAGCTCTTAGATAGTAGTTTAATGAATTTTCAGAGAGACAATCAAAAAAGATTTTATATTAAATAAAAAACATTGACCATTTCAGTTATGAACAAGTAATAAATAAACATTAGAGAGAATCATATTTCAAACAATCTTTTTTTATTTTTTTCAATATATTTTTTTTAAATAAAACAGATATTTGAAATATTCTTTAAATTTTCTATGTGCATCATATTTAATGTAAATTTTCCTTGAAGTAGTTACTGAGAGCGTTTTTGTTTAAATTAATATTAATATTTAATACTTGTTCCTAACTTGCATTAATTATTAACTCGCTGAGAAAAAGTGGACAAAAAGTTGAAAAAATGCACAAAAAACCGTAACTTTCTAGCATTCATCTAAGGAAAGATAATTATAAACAATAATAAATTGTCTAAACAATTATGTTTCTCAACTTGCATTAATTATTACTTTACTAAGTAAGTGACAAAACAGGAGTATTGCGGTAAGGCGGTGTACCCTAACCGCCCACCTGCCTAACTGCATCATGACGTTGCGTCAGTTCACTCGAAGCGCGATTGCGAGCTCGCGTCGATGCCTCAAGCCAACTGAAGCCGCTGGGACTGATTGGAATATTTATTTCGATCGAATGCGCCTGTCTATGACATTGGCAGTAGCGCCATCTGACATATATCACGAAGTTATTGGAGCGATGTTAATGAAAAAGAGCAATGAATATCCATTCATTTTAATCAAAAATGTTATACTACGGTTTAAAATTAATTATTTAATATAAGATTTCTTGTGAATATTGCATTGAAATTCAAATTTCTTCTGAATTGGTGGCGCTCTTGTAGCTACCCAAGAGGCCAAGGTCATTGTTACCATGAGCTTGTCAAAGCTATGTCCATTATTTTGTTCTGAAATTTGTAATTAAATTCAAAATTTTCTCAGCTTATCAATTAATAAATTGAGGATTAGATTTTATGCTGCTCAATATAAATAAAATATTTGTCAAATTATTATAAAATGCAAATTTAGATATTGATTTGACTCAATTCAAGTCAAGGTCATTTTTCACGCTCAGCAGTTGGCAGCATAACTACATGTCGAGAAATTAAACAAAACTTACAAATTAAGCTCAAATACCATGAAAGTAAGTTTACGTTTTCCAAATATTTGAAGGGATTTTGAGGGACTCTAAAGGATTTCAAGAGACATACAAAATTTGAAGGGTTCCAAAGAAACTTGTAACATTTCCAAAGCGATTTTTTATACATAAGACAGAAAAAGTTAAGGCAAATGATTTTTACTTTTATTTTCACGAATATTGTAATCTTTAATTATTCTGAATGTTCCGCGGGTATATAAATATAGTCTGAGATAATGAAAAAGTTTGTCAGTGAATGGAAATGATAAAATTGAGTATTTATAGTAGTCATTTGTGGAGTCACTCCTCGCAAAGAATTTTTAAAGAAGTCTGCACTTCTCTGTCATTGCGAATATTCTGGAAAAATGAAAATTATTGCTGCCATTCTGCTCACATTCGTAGGATTTCATCATTTTAAATGTAGGTGTATCATAATATTTGAATTAATGTTTATAAAAAAAACTGTAGGTTTTTAAACATTTTCATAGTTGAATTTCTAAACTGAAAAGATCAGTTCTGAACCCAAAATGGATTAGATAAATTTTTATTTAAAAAATGATTTGGTTATTGAAAAAGACGACTTTTCTAAAAAACAGGTAAATTTTCTACCAAGTTGTTTAATTTCCTATCAAATTGTTGACTTTTTAAACCAAAAAGATGAATTTTCTAGAAAACATTTGTATTATCAACAAAAAAGTTCATTCTAAACCAAACTAAAAAAAAAATATTTTAATTTCTTTTTTAAGTTTTAAACCTGTATTTCCGATTATTAAAAAAATTTCTTAAATTAAATAGTAATCATAAAAGACGAATTTTCAACAAAATACATACATTTTCAACCAAATAATTGTGTCTTATGGTTTTATGTGTTTTCTTGAAAATTCGTCCTTTTTGATCGAAAATTAATTTTCTACCAAAAAAGCCAAATTTTTAACAAAATGCACCAACAAAATACATTATTTCATCCAAAATTAATTTTTAACTAAGGAAAAAAACAAGTTATCAACAAAATATTTAAATTTTCAACGAAAACCTTTTTTAAACTAAAATTATGAATCTTCAACAAAAAATTACAATTTTAACAAAGTAGTTCAACTTTCTAAAATAAATATTGAAGTTCATTTTCAATACTTTTAAAATATTATTTTGTAAAACTGTTTTTTTTTCTCTTGAAAATAATGTACCGAACTACACAAACTTTTACGTCCTGAAGAAATTACCAAAATGTACCTTTGTTGACAAAAGATAAAAATGATTAATTTTTACTTTATACTGTAGGATAACACATTTTATATTAGACATATTTTTCATTTCAAACATTTTCAAATTTAGCAAAAACGCATAATGAAACCTGTTCTCATTCATCAATCATGCCATTTTTTAGAACGGGTAGTAAATACAGCAAATATGAAAAATTTTGATATCTGAGATCATGTTATTAAATAGAAGTAATTTATGGAAGAAGCCTAGATTTAAATGATTTACATTTTTTCTCTGTTAAAGGATTGCATAATGGATTTCTCATATCTTATTTGTAGGTAAATTCTGCCATCGTTATCATCTTAAAAAATTATGAATATAATTATAATTCAAGTTATTATAATTGGCTCTTAAATTTTTTTTAACACCTAACTTACTTTTAAATTATATAGCCGTAATACATTTTTTTATTTTATAAATTAAAATAAATGCTATTTCTGAAATAAATCGTGATTTCTTCCTTATAACATGTATATGAGTATGTAAATTTCAATTTAATAAATGAAATTTATTAAAGGACCTCGCAGCAAATGTACACGAAATGGCTTTCGGTCGATTTCGATTAAACTTCATAAAATTGTAGTTCTCAATGTTTCGATCAAAAATATTATTAGACAAAATGTCCGAAAATGGACAGTTTTCAAGATGAGGAGGGTTAAACGAGCAACAATTGTAACAAACATTAGCAAATATCTTGAAAACTGAAGGTCTGAGAAAAAAGGTTTCCAATGAAAGTTACTCAGCTCTGAAGAGGAAATGCAAAGGAAGTAATGACCTTAACGCAATATTTATTTTTCAAGGTCATTCAATGTAAAATTGACATTTGTTGTTAATATTAAGAAATAACTGCTCCAATGATTTTTGTGTGTGGTTCTCAGGCTATATATTGTCATCACAACACCCCCTGAAACACAACCACGCAGTACCAATCATTTCTGTAAAGCTTGAAAGACTTTGTGAATATTTTCGTATCTTATCCTTTAGGAAAATGATCATTTTTCGAAAATATTGAAGTCACTGCTCCAATGATTTTTTTATGTGGTCCTC
>CAKNWW010348077.1:8678-19726 GCA_932074435.1 Andricus kollari | reverse complement strand
TCTCGATAACTCGAACGTCTATAAGTCGAATATTCAATAACTCGAAGACATTTTTCAGCCCCGGGATTTCAATATACATTACATAATTCTTCGATAACTCGGATGTTCGATAACTCGAAGCTTTTTTGCTTCCCTAGGTGGTTCGAGTTATCGAAGTTCGACTGAATAGAGTTATTTATTACCCTTTTAGCTTTACTTGATATATTTTTACTTCTGATACTGGACCCTGCTCTACCGATTATCTTCTTACCCTCGTTTGTACGTTTATCTAACTCGCCATCTATCTTTCCGACACTAGTGAATAGGCTACCAATATATACGTACTTATCAACTTGCTCTATTCTCTCATCATTTAGGAAATTGTCTAACACCTTGCATAATGTCGAACCAGTCACTCAGTTTCACATGAACCTTTAAACTCGCTTTGCTACCAGCATATATTGTTTCTATTGCTTGTAAGAGCCATCCATTGACTCCGTACTATTTCAGGGCTTCCCAAAGTTTACTTCGATCCACCTTGTCAAACGTTTTTCCCATAGGTCAACAAATGCATAGAAAACTTTCTTCCATACTCTGAAACTTTTTTCTGTGATGTCTTAAGCTAAATATATGATCCGTACATGATCTTCCTGGCATAAATCGATTTTGGACTTCCCACATCTTTTCTTCTGTAATTTCATTACTTTAAGAATTAGTATTTTGGAATATATTTTACTTACAGTACCTAATAAGCTAATACTTCTGTAATTATTGCAGTTGTTTTTATTTCCCTTTCCTTTGTATATTGGTACGATAATCGCTTTTTTCAGTCATTTGGAACCTCTCCCATATCGATACATAAATTTATCAATTGGTATGACCTGTGAGGTAGGTAATAACCACTAATTTAAGAATTTCAGCGTCGATACTGTCTACACCAGCAGCTTTATCATTCTTTAACTTCTTGATTATATCCCTAACCAATGAAAGTCTGAATTTTTTTTCTATTTTTAGAGGAAAAATTTTCCATTTCTGAGGAACCAAATCTATTTGATACCTAAAGGAAAGCAAAATGCTCATAAACTGGGAACAAAAAATACACACACAGTGAATACGTCCATAGTACTTCACAGTAATACAAGAATCTGAATTTTAATAATAACTTAATTTCATTTTTAACTTAAATTAGGTAAATCAATTAATTTTAACTATAAATTGGTCTGAAAGACCGTGCCTCTGTCTGAAATATGAAGTAATACAATGAACAACCGGTAGGTATATTAACTTTCGAATGATTTTCAGTCGTGCGCTCTGAAATTCATTTGAGCTAGCAGAAATGCGTGCGCGATCTGCGATGCGCGAACACTTAGGAAAAATGTCGATTGACGCGTAGATCTCGGTAAGTTGGAGATGTGTATATTTAAGTCTTTTGTGAAACATTTGTACCTAAATAAAAAAAAAGTATTTTAAAAATGGTTCCAAGGAATACGTTATCATGGAGGTAAAAAAAGTTCAAGTTTTTACGGAAAATAAATTTCCTTACCTTATTTTAATCATTTTTGTCATATTTTATGAGTAGGATATGCTATAAACTCCAAAAAAAAAATTAAGTGAAGGTTTCACGGGATGTCAACAATATTTGCGTCTTACATTAACCTAAAAATTTCATTTTAAGTGCATAAAGTGGTTGACTTTCAACCAAGCGAGTAACTGGATGCCATATTACAATCATCAGTTGACTTTCAACTGGCGAATGATCCTTTTGGTTACATCTGAAATTCAACCTACTTTTTTTTACTGAAATTCAGATTCTTGTATTACTGTGTTCGCAGCGGTATTTTTGTTGTAATATATTAAATTAATTTGTAGGTTTCTGTAAACATGGTTTTAGTTTTTGGTACTTTTTTGTAAAAATATTTCCATGACAGTTTTTCACAATTTTAAATATTGTAGCTGTTCTGCATATATTTTTAAAAGGTTTTTGAAGTTTTTCGTTTTATTATAGTCGCATCTGCGTTCACGTGACCTCTAGCAACGTGCAAAGTTCATATCCATCAATAGGACATTCCTTGATCTCTTAGATTTATATTTTTATACTCTCTTGGATTACCGTTAATTAGGAAAAAGTATTTTAGGATTTTTTAAACTTTTATACTTTCGAAAATCTGATTGATGTTATCAATAAGATTGATTTATTCAATGAAATTGATTTATTCACCATGCCTTGCACCGCCATCATATACAAATTTAATTTATCTATTCCTTTATATCAAATATATAAAATTAATAATATTAACTCTAACACACGAAATGATTTAATTGTACTACTGAACATTGCAATTTTTTAAAATTTTGCTTATTTCTCACTTTTAATGAATAATAAACAACTGTTTAAATTTTAACGCTTCAAATTGACAATTGTTCCATTTGAATACTTAGTCTTCAAGTAATTCAGTTTTTAATGTTCTCAATTACAAAGTCTTCATTTTTAAACTGGAAAGAATAAAAACCATTCATTCATTTATTCATAAATGTACTCTTTTGCATATGAACATAAAAATGATTAATATATTGATTTCGAGAGTATGAAAGTTTCAAACAGTGAAAGTATTGTACATATTCACGACCCGATATTTGATTGTGTGTACTGAATTCTTTTACGTGTTGCATTAATTCCCATTATAAAAATGTGATGCGGACGACTTTCCTATTGGCAGATTTTGAATTCAAAGCGTGTCTGAATTCGAAATTGAAAAAAGTATGTCACTTTCGAGGTGCTCTAATATATTCCAAGATAGTTTGACGCTAACGAAGACTTTGTTTTAATTTTGTAAAATAATGCTCCTCTCTCTTTAATCCCTAGTGGAAAATATTTTTTACAAGAAATCATAATATTTCTAGAACTGTAATTTTTGGTTAAAACATGTACTTTTTTGTAAAAAATGCACAAAATTTAACAAAAAAATACAATTGAATACGAATAGCTAATTTTTTCTTGTTTTTTCTTGTAGAAAATTATAAAAATTAACAATAAAGTGTAAGGTTGAATGATTCAAAAATTGGAAAAACTTTTGATAATATATTTTGTACGTCGTTGTACAAATCTACAAGGTATTACAAAAAACTACAGAAATTTACCATTTTTTAAAAAATGTTGGTGTTTGACGTCTTAAAAACGCTTTTAACCTTATGTGATTTATTGTAGAAATTTACAAATTTAAACATAGAAATAGAAGTTTTTACAAGTAATATTTTTAGAATCCACATCAACGTTTCGACTTGTACTTTACTGTCAATTTTTGTAGGATATGTATTATATAAGCTTCGACAAGAACTTACTAGAGTGGTCCAAATTTATACCTGTAAAAATTCGACTTTTGATTTTTGGTTATACTCTCCCCCCCCCCCCTTGTTCGTTTTCCGAAAAAAGAAATTCCTTAATTTTTATATTTTTTTCAACGTTAACCCGTGCTTTTGAAATCAAGATGGGGTTTTAAATGGAAAAAGCTAGATTTTGCAATAAAATGAAAAAAGAAGTACTTTTTATAAACTTTTTGCAAATTAAAGTATAGTCACTTCTTAAGGAGTATTCAAGGAATAATTTCCAGCCAATAAATTTTAATTTTGACACTCCGAATCCTCTTTTGTTGTGACCGGAATATTCCCTAAAAAATGCAAAATAGCAGTTTTCTATCAAATTCATGCTAAAGAAAACTGCTATTTTGCATTTTTTGGGCATTTTTCGGGAACAATTAAAGGGGTTTGAGTGTGTCAAAATTAAAAGCTATTTCGTTGAAACTATACCTTCAATACTCCTTAAGAGGTGACAATACCTTTATTCACAAAAAATTTATAACAAGTACTACTTTTTTCCATTTTTTTGAAAATCGAGCTTTTCCCATTTAAAATCCCATGTTAATTTGAAAAGCCCGGGGGCACGCACGGGTTAATGTTAAACAAAAAATTACGGAATTTCTTTTTCAGGAAAATGAAACAAATGGGGGGGAGGGATTGTTATCAAAAATCGAAAGTCGAATTTTTGGACCACCCTAAGAAACTACACTTTGAACAAAATATTATACACTTTTACCAAGAACTTTTGCTATTATAATAAATCACAGATCAAGCAGCAATTTCACATAGGCAACATTGTTTTACATTAAAATATTACCTATAGGTAATATTTTAATGTTGAAATGGTGAACAAAATTTTACACAAAAGAAAAAAATCTGAAACCTTTTTTACAGGAATGTACAAATAAATACAATAAATTAGAATCAAAAGTACAGGAAAGTATAACTTTTTTCAATTATTGAGACGAATTGCGTACATTTATGTATTTCATTGTATATCATTGTATTTTATTGTAGCTTTAATTTCCTACACGAATTCACAAACAAGTACGACTACAAGAATTTACACTACAAGAATCTACAGGAATTTACAGGCTCTGCAGCCAAAAAGTTGTTCTTTTTCGACCTAGGATGACAAAGACTCAAGAAAAATTCTAGTTGAACCAACCAGAATTCTGGTTAATTCCACTAGAATAGAATCTTAAATATGCCCTTACTATAAATTCTGGTTAAATGTATGAGAATTTTCTGGTTGGTAATTTTCTGGTTAATGTTATCAGAAATTCGGGTAAATTTAATCAGATGTTCTGGTAAGCTCGAACAGATATTCTGCTACCCAGCGATTTTCGACTATCGAATTTCGATACTTTTCTACCTTTATGGCCTCTTCCTAACCCCCTCTGAAATTACATGGACTGCATCCCAAAGAAAATAATCTAAGAAAAGTTTCCGATAATAGAGTGCAGCAACTATGTTCCGCTTCGCTAAAATTTCATCTCTCTATAATCTATATGTGGATATATTAATAAATGGCGATAGATACAAGACTCGAAGCAAAACCAATATATTGTTGATGCATTCTGTTTCTGAAACTATTCGTTAAGACTATTTTGTTTGGAATTTTACATAATATGCACTTAGATCACTTGGTCAATACCAAAATTCTGCAATATTCCCTCTGTTTATTTATTGTCTACAATGTTAATATTTTCGAGAATATTTTTTCTAAGACGCCCAAAAAATATGTGCTTGGTTTGGAAGTATCCCTGTACCACTCGTGTTTAGACAGATAACGTGCAGCTTTTTTTTATAACACAACTGAATTAACGGTTCACTATACTTATTTACACTTATATAACTGAAAATACTATTAACAAATCGCGATTGTTCGAGAATTGGACATTTACGACAAAGCGTCACTTGACTCATCCAGCAACACGACATGAAACAAACGACAGATGTCTGGGAACCGACACAAAATCGCGACACTTCTGTTACCAGAAATATTAAGCAAAATAGTTGTAACCAGAAATAATCAACAAGAGTTAATTAACTAGAATTTTCTAGTCATATTAACCATAATTTCGGATTAAATTAACTAGAAATTTTTTAACCAGACGCGCCTAGGAACATTAACTAGAACTTTTTTTTTAGTGAATATTTAGAATATTGGAAGTAAATTATCACTCTCATAAAAAAAGCTTCTATGTTTAAATTTTAAAGGAATAGTAGAATATTATGAGACAATCATTTACAATCATCATGGAACAATAAAAAACCTTACGCTTGAAGTTTTGTTCTTCAAATATATAGCAATCTATTGGACACCATATATGCGTCTTTTAAAACTATGCCACGGCAATATTCTCAATGTTTGTCATCTTAGATTGAAAAAGAACAACTCTTTGTTCGAAAATAACAATTGAATAATTGAGCAAGAATTAATCACGGTCATTACAATTAAAAGATTTAAACTCTTGAAGATACAAATTTTTTCATTTGAAGGTATAAAAACTGAACTGCAATTTAAACCACTGAAGTCAAATACTTTTGAATTTTAAACCTCAAAAATTAAAGCTTAGCAATTTTTTATTTCAAGCACTCAATAATTTACGCGTATAAAATAGAAGCTGTTAACAATTTTCAAATGAAAAAAAATTCACGCAATCATTTCCAATAGCATTGAAAATGATAGCGTGGATTTCTGTTTGTTAAAATCTTCGAACTGCACAGTGTATGAAAGTTCAAAAGTAATAATTGTACAGCTTAAGGGCTTTAATTAAAAAAATTTTCAATTGAAAAGTGTTAAAAGCTTCCATTTTATACGCGAAAATTATTCAGCGTTTGAGTTTAAAAATGGTTAAGCTTCAATTTTAAAGTTTAAAATTCGAAAGTATTCGATATTGAGTGTTTTAGTTTGCGGCCAGTTTTTATGACTTTAAATTTTAAAAAATTTATCTTTAAGAGTTCGAATCTTTTAATTTTAATGACCGTGATCAATTAACGTAAGGTTTCTTATTATTTAATAACGATGATTCATTATTGTCTTTCAAAATTCTATCATTCCTTTGAAGTTTAAACATATACACGATTTTTTTATAATAGCGATTATGTACACATCTGAATTTAAAATGATCTCATTGCAATATTCTAAATATTTGTCATTATAGGTCGAATAAAAACAACTTTTTGGCTGCAAAACCTGTGAGTTCCTGTAGATTTTTATAATTGTGAATTATTGTAGTTGTACTATTTGTACATTCTTTTAGGAAATTAAAACTACAATAAAATAGAACAATATAAAATATCCAATTCGTCCCAATAATAGAAAAAACGTTTACTTTCCTGTAATTTTGGTTGTATTTGATTGTATTCATTTGTAGATTCCGTTAGAAATGCTTTTAGTTTTTTGTACTTTTTTGTAACAATTTTTCCACTGTAGATCTTCTTTTTCCTTAAATTAATTAAATTATAATTTACAAAAGATTATTAGGGAAGGTCAATAGCTATATGACCTTTTTCAATAATAAAAATTGTACTTAATTACAAAAATCCTTAACCACCTTTGGGTTGGCAAGTTCATAGTTTAAAGCAGGTTATATGCTTAAGTTGGTCAGTACGCATAATGGCTGGCTGGCCTGTTGCCCTATCTAAGATTTTCTCTATTGCAATTAACGAGTTTCAAGAAGTGCTAACTAGTTAACGTGTCAATGTCGGAAACCTGAAATGGGATATTCTCTAAAACTTATATAAAATAGATTTAGTAATAATTTAATGAGACAGTTTTTGTATAATTGCCTATTTTACTCTATGTTTATTGCAACTATATGAAATTTTGAAATCATTCGATTTTTTTAAATTCCAGTGTATATGTATTGAACGGACTACATTTGCATAATAAATACTGTATCTTTAAGGACGAATGTAGAGAGTTATTTAATTTAAACTATTACGTTTTTATAAAAATGAATAAATAAATTAAAGGGCCGAATTCTATTGTAAGTAGTGGTCGACCCTTTCGCCATCTGGTGCCAAAAATCAGAACTAGAGAGAGTAGGTTGAATTTTAAAAATCCACTTCAGTTTTCTCCTAAAAGTGCTTTTACGATTGTTTTGTGGAGTTTAAAACATTTATTGGGCAGTTAAAGTAAATATATATCCAAAACACAGCGTTTCAGATAGAATTTCCATCTTATACAGTAAAAAACACATTTCTTCCCAAACATGTCTTTCTAAAAAACAAACAAATATTTTACTATGTTATGTTAGTTTTAATGCAACATTTGCTGTCAATTTTGAAAAATATGATATCAAGAAATCATTGGTATAATATTTTTAGTTGCTTCGTTAAAAAAAATAAAGAATTTATAGTAAAAAGATCTAATGTTTATTTATTCAGAGAAATTGTTTAAATAATTAACAGTTATTTTTAATTCGAAAAATATGATAGTCAGAAATGACTGCAAAGATATTTTTAGTCGATTCCGTTAAAACAATTGAGTCTATTCGTGGGAGAATGGTAAACGTGGGCATTTGCTTATAAAAATTGTTTAAATAAATTAATCCATCTGCGAAATTAATAAATATAAGAACACTAAATCATTTAAAATACATTTCCTTTTTTTTATGCGAAAGAATTGGGCCTTCTCATTCAGATATTGTGAAACTGTGTATTTATTTACCAAATTTGTTTAAATAATTGAAAAAGAGCAGCTGATTTTAATTAAACAAAATCTTACATGAATTTATCTTATATTTTATACCAAAACAATGAATTGCGACAACTAATCATTGCAAACCACGAAAAAATTACTTATGTTAATTAATTTGTTTGTAAAATCAGAAAAAAATTTGTTCTGCATCCAATAAATTATTTATGTATAATTATTATACTGCTGTAAAAACTGTTTCATTGAATTTGAAAATCTTTAAAAAAGTGGCACACTCAGAAAGTTAAATAAAAAAATAACAAATTTTTTGTCATTACAAAAAATGTTGCTTTAGCTGGAATAAATTATTAATAGTTTCTCTTCTAACTGGAAACCTTTCGGTCATTAGAAAAATAAATAAAAATCCGTTGAAAATTGAACTGACAAGCGATCTTTATCCAAGAAAAGTGTTTCATGGCTGTGCTACGCATTGAGAATGCATGCGATGGGCCGCAGGTCTGAAATAAAGCATCCCTAGTTGCTTTATGATGATTTATTTTTAATAATTATTTTAGTAGGAAAAAATGTATACATTTCTGAACATCTTTTAAGTTGGAAGTTTTTTGTTGCTCAAAATTCGCCCGTCTCCCCATGAATGAATAAATGATTTATGCAATATCCTAGGTAAAAATGTATGAACAAAAAGGTTCATACATTATTTACTCTACCAGTGGTAGAACATCACAAAATATATTTCATGTAAATTTAATTAATAAATTCCAAGAATTGGCTGACTTACGACGAATTGAATAAAACCAAAACTGAGCGTCTTATCAAAAAATTATAGATAAACAATGTTTATATCTTTTTGTGGTGAACAATTTTTTGAATTAATTTTTTCGTAGTTTGCATATTTTTACCGAAAAATTGAATTTTTCATTATTTTTTGTTGGCGGTTAAAACCAGAACCGTTGATCAAAAAAGGCTGGTTAATGAACTCGACCTCTATTTTTGGTCCCTAAAAACGTGTGCTAAAACGTAATCCAATACTATTAGTCTTTTAGAAGTTATTCACTATACATACGACAACAACAAAAACGACAACAGGCAGACAAACACTATCGTCAAACCGGCTTTTTTCAAATTCAGGGGGTCTATTAAGTTGGAGATTTAAAAAACGGCGATAGTCAGTTTACACAAAAAATACCTTCTCATTATGATGAGAATGTAAAAAGACAAAAAAATTTGTTGCAATTTTTTTTCTGTAAAGTAAAAAGATGCGCAATTAAAGTTTGTATAAGAACATATACTTTTAAAATTAAAATTCGAAACTTTTTTTAAAAGTGTCCAGGGTTCAAGGCTATTCAGCGAGAAAATATATAGGCGGTTATAGAATCCGAATCTTCAATTATTAATCGAACGAAAAAAAAAATTAATGAATTATATACCGATTAACTGCTTTTTCGGCTTTCATGGACAGCTATGTGTTTAATTTTTTTCTATCTTAAGTACAAATGGAAGATAACTTTATGCCACAAAGGTATAATTTTAGGGTGTGATAATTAAGAATATAGAACTACTTTAAATGATAGTTTTTCGAAAGTAAATTTAGATATTTTAAACGCACTATCTATGGTTACGGAATTTTCCGTAACTTTAACCCATTTTCCAGCTCGTTCAGAGCTCACATTACGGAAAATTCCGTAATTAGAGACAGTGCCTATTTTAAAACGAAATTTCTGGGGATATCACAAATATGTATTTGGTATATGTTCACCGAATTTTAACAAACCTAGCTGCTTTTACTGAAATAATTCTAGATCTTAAATAAGAATTAAAATATTTAGGTTCTAGCAAATATCTTCATCTATCTGGCTAATATCTACTTCTTATTAAATATGTAATTTGAAGCTAAAATTTAATTATTATGTTTTACTCGTTACACGCTGGTGCCTGAAACTATATAATTCACTAGAGAATGTACGCACAATAACTTGAAAATGAGCACTTCATATATCGCTTATGTGGCTTGCCTTCACAGGAGGATTCCATATTACATATATCCGTCTTCATAGTTATTATTCAAGCTGATAATATGTAATTAATATTGATATATTATGAATTTAATTAAAAATGTTCGCATACAGTTGACACAATAATCAACAGATCTTAAGAAACTTTTAAGACGAAAACTAGAATTAGGCTATCCAGTGGCGGATCCACCGAGGGAGGAGGGTGGGTTAAAACCTCCTTTCGAATAGAAAAAGGATAGATCAGTAATAATATGGGTTAAGAAAAGAATTTTTAGAAAAAAAGTACAATGGCATCAGGAACGTAGTTGGGAGGATGGCCATACGAATAGGCGTTTCCTTCTGAGCCTCTGACAAAGCAAAGTGCTAGGGGTTCGAACTTATAGCTAAAATAATTATTGATAGAAGTCTATTATCAATAGTACAATTACTCTCACCTAATTCTTACTTTTCTTAACTTAATTCTAATTGTTTGAAAAATTTTTGTTTTGTTTAAAAAATTAATTTTGCTCGGATTATCAATGTTGTCGCGCAATAATACGTAATACTATATAAAGAAAACACGTTCAAAGAAATTGGGAATTGGGAGTAAAATAAAAAAAAAGCACTAAAATTACGCGAAATGCATGGAATTTACTGATATATTAGCAAAAAATACGATTTTCTAGCTTGCTTCTATTAACAAAACAAGAAGTGTCTTAAAAACATATTAAAACAAAAATTTTAGTGAACGTCATGATTTTATTGAAAAAATGCCAGGATTTTAACATTTTAAGCATCTATTACCTATTTCTTATCGGGCAGTTAAGTAGTATTATAATTAAAATAAATAAATATGAAAATACATATTACGAACTTAAATATTTTTGAATTTGATTGGACCTTTTGCCTTAATAATTTCTCAGACCAACTGAAAATTGTTCAATGAAAATGATCAATGTTAATTATGACTAACCGGAGCTTACAAATATTATAAGCTTTACACGTCAACCAGGACCAGTGTGAGTAATGAATGAAACAAGAGTTAAAGGCATACG
>CAKNWW010348072.1:0-19636 GCA_932074435.1 Andricus kollari | reverse complement strand
TCCTAGGACGTTTGTATCAGTCCAATTGATGTCCTAAAGACGTCCCACGTTCCTAAGACCGTCTTTCAAATATGGGACGTCCTTAGGAAATCAATTGGACTGACACATACGTCCTAGGAACGTCTTTAGAACGTTCTTAGGACGTTAATGTTTTTGTGCCCACTGGGATTTTAACGTTTTCAATCAAAAAAGATTTTCTACCAAAAGAGATGAATCTTCTACCTCAAAAAACAAATTTTCATCAAGAGAGATAAGTTTTCAAGCTAAAAAGTCAATTGATTTAGAAAACTTGACTTTTTGACCCGAAAAGATGAATTTTTAACATTAAAGTTAATTTTCAATCAAGAAAGATGAATTTGCCAATTGAATTCATCCGAAAATGACGGATACTGAATAAAGTAGTTTAATCCTTAATTATAAGGATGCACTTTCAGCAAGCAAGATTAATTTTCTACACAAAAAGACGAAATTTTAAATAATTAATCATTATTTTCATTTTTATCGAAAATATATTTTACGTGATTTTATAAGAAGTGTCATTCGGTGCGAGGTGAATAAATTGTTTTATTTTCTACTAAATAAACAACTTTTAAATAAATAAGCAAATAAATAAACAAAATTTGTTGTAGTTTTTTTAATGATAGTTGTTATAGCATAGCCTGACATAGTTGTATGTCAAATACGAAACAGTCTGAAGTTCGTACAATTCTTCTAATAGGGGAACATGGAGTAAAATGACAACGGAGCAAAACGGGAAGATGATGATATCTCCTCTGTGGTGTGACGACATCTACTGGAAATTGCATGAACTTCGTTTTGAGTCGTTCCCGAGATTTCCCATTTCAATTTGTTATAATTTTGTTGTTATTTTCCAAGTTATGAGACGCATGGATTGTTTTCGTTATAATTTTGACTGATATTCAACGACACGTAGATAATACAAATGTTTATTTAATTAAAATCGCTTCAGCACCATTTCGTTGCTTCGAGGCGTTTTTGATTTCGAGTATTATCGCGATTTTCGAGAATCATACTGGAAAAAGTACGTTAGGGGCAGAATGGGCCGGGGCAAAACGGGACACAGCGATGAAATCCATGCCTGCGTTTTTGGAAAGCCTGATTTTGGTCATTTTTTTAAATGTACAATAAAACTTCTTACATCCAGTTCTTGTAACTGTGCTACTTATTTGTTCAGTCATTTTTAATACATTTTTTTCATAATACATTTTATTTTTCATTTAAAAAAGCGTTCCGCTTTACTTCGTGTAAGGGGAAAAACGAGACGAAAATCTTGTTTTCAAAGATCAATAAAAAAAAGTACAACATTACTAGTTGTTTGAGACACCTATAGTGTTGAGTGTGGAAAAAAAGTATTTTAGTATGCGCAAAAAAAATCCTAAGGCAAAATCATCCCGTTTTGCCCCATTTTCATCTATATTGAAAATTAATCACTGTATGAATGAAAAACTGTTTTGAATGAAAATGTGGAATAAATGGCTGATATAAATCATGTGATAGAATTTCGATTTTCAAAATGAATGCCCAGACTTCCAAAATTTTTCTGTTCACCTCGTACTGATGCCCCCAGTCGTTGGATTCAGAAAATGTCATGATTTTGCAACTTCTCTCGAAATATTAATTGTTTGAACAGTATAAAATAGTTTAAACAATAAAAATTTATTTTAATAGTTAAGCAAAATGTATCGCAAAACTTACAAAATAATTATTCAAGCAAGTGGACTACTATAAAAAGCGACCTTGGCAATTTTTCTAACAATTTATATTTTAATTTTTGCCTCTACAAATAGCTTTGTTTAAAAAAAATGTTGGCCAAAAATTTGTGCATAGAAATCCGCGATAGAAAAATTGTACCCCCTGAAAAAAGGTTCATCAGAGGCACCTGATCCTTTCGCAGCCACTCCATACTTCTTTTTTCGATGATGTCATAAAGAAGCCATTTTACGTTACTAATAATGTCAATATTCAGCTCAAGTTTATTAGTAGTGATGCTGACTTTTGGATTTTTTTAGCTTATAGAGCGGGCCATTACTTTCTTGCTCTCGTCGTTGAAATTCCAGAAGGGTCGTAAAACAGGCGTACTCTCTGACACCGGTGGCCCATAAAAATGGCAAGAAAAAAGGTAGGCTCCTGCCATGTCCCGAAGAAGGTGGGGTTCGACGCTTGGCCCTATTTAACGTATTGTATGCGCCCAGGCGTCGTATTTCACTCTGCGTGTACACAAAGCGGACGTCGTTGGCTTGTCGCTCAATTGTTTCACTTTTCGTCCTATTCCTCGCGGGTGCGATTCCGTTTCCTGCTCTACCGCACATCATGAGGAAATACGTCTTGACTTTCAGAAACAAAATTCAAAATTAAGACTCTTGGGATTACATTCCTTTCTCAAAAAGAGAACAAAATTGGATTCTTCTAAACGTTATTGTGTGACATCGTTTTGTTGGCATGGGTTTGACCAGATAAACTTCAATAACAAAATAGCGTTTCTGTTTTGCCTCCACTGGCACAAACTCTTTATTAATCTTAAATTATAAACAAAATTCGGTTACGTAACGTTTTTTCCCAACGCTGGTGGGCCCTATCATTAGAAACAACATTAAAATCTGAGAAACGGAGTTCTAGTAGAAGAAGTATATAAGTTGCCGTTAATTTCGTATACAAATTACAATGGAAAGAAGCATAGTTTTTGTTTCCCCTACCTATAGATCAATCGAAAATACAAGGATATTTTTAATATTTGAGTAACATTACATCTGGAGTGTAGTTAAATTAAAAACTTTTAAAACAGCGTAATAGATCTGATAGTTAAAAATATGCTGTCCAATCATGATTTTTATTGTGGTTTAAATTAAATAATGAAACTGTAGTTCAAAAAAAAAAATAACAAATATTTCAATATTACATAAAGTGTAAATAGTATAGGTAAAACATAACCCAAGGTAAAACCATACTTCTGACTTAAGAATTAAATATCAGTTTTTTTACAGATGGAAAATTTTTCTTTCATAATATAAAACATTTCCTTGAATAACCTGCGTTTAAGATTACTTTCAGAATCAAAAATTTTGAAACCTTCAAAATCAAAGGTATGATCTTGGAGGCGTGCATAAATTACATAAAGTCTTTTGGTGGGGGAAGGGGGAGGTAGTAGATCAACGATCTTTCTATGCTATCTTTCACGGGGGGTAGGGGGGTACGCGGTCAAAACTATTTCTTACGTAAGATATTTTCAAGTCGGCAAATTACGAAAAAAAAAGTTAATTACATTTTGTTGTAAATAGCTATTTGTAAATGCAATCTAGTGCATACTGTAGCACCTAGTACATTAAACGTAAACAAATTTTATGTTATTTCATTGATTATTGTAAAAGTATTACTTGTCATTTATCTGATAATATTTTGTAGCAACTAGAAGTATTAGTATTATTATTTAATGTAATAATCATAAATTCACGAAATAATAAATTAATATACAAAAAAGAACTCATCCACAAATTACGTAAGGTGTTTTTCTAAAATTTTCAAACCCCCCTCTATCCATGTAAGATACTGTGAGAACTGAATTAATAGAACCCAACATGAAAATCCAAACATTTTTGTTTAAAAATTCACATCTTTTTGTAGAAATTTATTCTCTTTTGCTTAAAAATGCCACTGTCGGGTTCAAAATTAATCTCTTTCTTCTTAAAATTAAATTTTTTGTTGAAACTTCACATTTTGGGGTTGAAAATTGAACTATTATGTAGAAAATTAGTATTTGCGGCTTAAAAATTGAACAATTTGGTAGAAAAGTCAACAATCTGGTGGAAAATTATACTGTTTGGTCGGAAGTTGAACTACTTTGTTAAAAATTAATTTTTTTAGTAGAATATTCATATTAGTAGTAAAAAAATCATTTCTTAGGTTAAAAAGTAACCTATTTTGTTACAAATTATTCTTTTTGTTGAAAATTAATCTTTTTAACTACAAATTTAACTTTCATTTTTGGTAAAAATATATCTTTTTTCGTTCAAATATGAACTATTTGGTTAAAAATTAATTTATTTCGTTAAAAATTCGTCCTTTTAGTTAAAAATTAATCCTCCAAGTTGAAAATTGAACTATTTGGTGGAAAGTTGATGTATTTTGTTAAAGATTCATCTTTTTTGGTAGAAAAACGATTTTTTGTTAAAAATTGTACTTTTTGGTTAACAATTAATCTGTTTTAGTTGAGGGTTCAAGTATTTTGTCTAAAACTGGTGTTTTTTAATTAAATTCATTAAATTTTTGTTGAAGATTGACCTTTTCGGGTTGAAAATTCAACTCCTTAGTTAACCATTTGATTGAAAATAGATGGTTTTCAGATTTTTTTTAGGTTTTCCACAAATAGGTCAGCCGCTACTGCCAAAATAGGACAATAACTATAATTTAATTGGAATATTGATAAATAAGGATGTTAGCATCCAGTAATAAAAATGCATATACGTCAGGAATCCTACCAATCTTCTTAGTTTTGTCAATAAAATCAAAACTATTTTTAATGTAAGTCGCGGTTTTCCCCCAAAAATGTTTGTTCTTATTCGATTACTAAAATACCTGCATAGATTGTATAAAGTTACACCCACAAAATATGTAACTTGTCTTAGTGGCGTACGTATTTCATGAATTTAAGACAAATTATTAAACTTGGGCGCATGTCCATTATTATTCTTTAAACATTTACCAAGATTTGAATCGATAGTATCCGTTTTAAATCTATTGTTAATCATCTTATTTAATTTCCCGATTTTTTATTTAATCCCCCTGACAGCACGCGTAATAATTCATTCTTTATGTTCCTTAAGAGATTTTTTAGTTTCACAGCTAAATTTACGTAATCATAATATTTTCCATTAATAAAATCATCACATCTGATCTATTTTTCTTCAAACCCAGCTAAAGTGTCACTAATTATTTTACTCTTATGTTTTTGCAACCGAATTGTATTGAAATTTGGCCCGAAATTGAGGAAAAGGAAACGTTCCTAATAAACTTTAACAATAGAATTCCTAATAATTTGTTCAACTTGCCTCTGAATACAGAGTTGTTGTGAAGTTTTATAATCCTAAGAAAATGTTGCTTCAATAATACTAAGAATGTGCGGAGAAAGTTCTTGATCTTGTTTAAAAACAAAATTAATTTAATGACAAAGATCGTCAATCTCCTCATTTAAAATTTTAACTCTGAATCTCAAATTGCTTCTTATAAATAAATTATCAGAACCGTAATATTAAAAATTAATTTTAGTATTACAATTTATGATATGCGCTGGTAATACTCTATTCTTTCTGCATCTAAGAAGAAATATAAGTTGGTTTTTCTTTTTATGTTAGAAGAAGACAATGAAAAAAGATATTTTATTATTTTTATTGTGTGACTCTCTAAACAGTTCAATATTTACAGACTCAAGAATAAAAGGAACTTTTGTATCAGAATTCTAAGAATTCTTTAGCAGAGATGATGATTAATTACTCCTCTACGCAATTCTTCATAATTTTTCCCTTGCATTTTTATTTTTTCACATTCGCAGTAACCTTTTATACTTACGCGGGGCTCTTATCACTAGTGCGGCAAAATTTAAGCGCAATTAGAAGAGACAATTAATTCCGGAGCTTGAAAGTGTCGGTGAAACGAAAGCGTTCGTTTGTTTTTCGCATTTCCCGAGGCCGAACTCTCTTGGCTCACAGAAGTTTTCAGAACCTGGTCGACCGGGCGTGGCCTTTTAGAACAATTCGGACGATATCCTCTTTAAATTTATCGGGCTAACTTTCCTCCCTTCACCATTAAGCAGATACAAGCTTCCAACTACAGAACAATCAGGAACTGATGAAAGTTGGGTAAATCACTATCGACAAGGGAAGAAACTCAAATCCACTGTCAGAAAAGAGAAAAAAGTGGCTAATAGATGTACACTTGTTGGAAGCCTTCTACTTGAAAAGTTCATAACACTTTCGTCTCATTTATTTTGTAAACCACTACACCACGAGGGCAAACAAATATACAAGAAGGAATCAATAATTGGATTTTGATGAGGGCAATCACGATATGACACATCAACAAATGATCTTCGTGTGGAGAGAGCATCTTGTTTGATCATCTTGCCTGAAGTGATATCAAGCAGAAATCTTGTTCCAAAACAATTTGTTTTAAAAGGAAGTCCTGCACGTGATCTCATCGAGATGAGAAAGAACGTCGTAAACCTGACTTAGTAGCAATGAAAAAATCGAAAAGACGAGCACCCTCAAGCTGATTAAACTGATGCTGAAGTGAGCTGGTAAGCTGGTAAAACAATTTTGAACTCAAGGCAACCAGGTTTTATTCAAGTTGGGATGATGTTATTTTCTAAAAAAATTATCTGAAAATTGTACCCAGTATGATGTAAATAGACTGAGAAGGATCAGAAGTTGGCCCTACTCTTTAAAACCAGCAATTATGACTGCTAATTCACTTTGAATTATAAATAGGAACTGTGTATCATCATTTGTTAAAATGCAGATAAGAACCTGGTTAAATAATATAGTGGAATGTCAGTAACGAGCGTTTTAATATTCGTCTTGCATAACGGCGGATGTGAAATATTCAGAAGTAGTCTCGAACTAAACTAAAGGTGGAAGTACGAAAATAAAGAAAGAAGGGAAGTCATGCTAGTCCATGAATATTGCTGAAACGTGTATCTTGTTTTCTATACCAAACTTTTCTTAGGCTCTTTATTTCAACCCGGTGTCTCCTCTCAGTATGTTTCACGTCTCTGGGGATTGTTGTACGATATACTCGTCATCAATAACACGTGGTGCAAGCATTTCTGAAACTTTTGTTGCTACATCGACCGACACCTGGACAATGCACTCAAGGAAAAATGTCTTTCAAGCTGCTGCTTAACTAACTTGAAAATTCAGAAAAACTAAGAGAACTGAGAAAAAATGCAGAAAAAAGAAGTAGAAAGAATCTGATAAAAAATTTGAATGTCTGAATTATTTCAACAACTTATAGAGGCTTAAACTTGAAGAAGCGACTTAAAGTTTAGAACCTGCCTGATTTGATATGGATTTTGAGTGAAACCCCGAAAAAACTGCAAGTGCAATGTTGGCTGAAAAAAGGTTCGTGATATCAATTATTTAGGATCACAAAACTATTTATTATACAAAATTACCGAAAAGCAAACAAAAATATCCCTTCAGGTAAAATAGAAATTTCCGTGTAATCTAATTCTTTTTTTGTTTCCGCCCACTATAAATTATGCAGAAAAAGTTTGTCTTGGCTCCTCGTGAATACAAGTGAGATAAGAGTTCAAGATAGAGGTAATATTCAAAAAGACGATCGACCGATAGCACTAATGGGATTTAGTAATCTCCCAATCTTACTTGTTTTATCGCATCTCGGCAATAGCGTGCTGTTAAGATCCTCAGAATCCCAAGAAGGGGAAAAACAACATATGGAAGAGCTTTAAAGTTTATGCATTGGTTCATTTTTGCACATCTTAATTGTTCATCTGGAGATAAGAAATCCCAAGTCGTTGTCAACTATTTATACACCACCTACTAAACAAATGTATCTAAAGAGATAACTATTTCTTAATACATTTTTTATTTATTAACATTTTTCACGTTTTTTATATCACTCAGTATTAACCAAATGCATGAAAATTGATATCTTATTTTTATAATCAAATGCAGAAATTTTAGGAGTACACCTAGAACACAAATTTTCCGCTTAATCAAATCATTTGATTGACGATTTAACTAAATAGTTTGCCTAAATCCACCGAGATATTTATTATCGGTTAAATCTATCTAAAAATTCGATGAAAGCAACAAATTACTGAGCAAAAATTTGTTTTCGGTCAACAAAATATTTTCTTGCCCATACAATATGTTATGAATGAGTAAACAATAATTTTGTTGATTGAACCAGATATTTTTCCGAGTGTATGGTGATTATTTTTATGAAGCTTAAAGCTGTAAAAGAGGGCTTTTGGGAGAATAAAAAGTTTGGTTGAATTTCAGGACCGGCAGGGGGTAAGAAAAGTGGATAGGATCCAAGCGAGCATCGATCAACGAACCAATGAAGTTGGCAAGACGTCTCCTGTTTTTGAACTTATTACGTTCAGGGTCACGCCCATTTTGGCTACGGTATTTTGGCATTATTAAACGCGCTGAGATATCATGACCATAGAAATGAAATATTCCTGATTCCGGAAGTACATTGCCACTACCAGGATCCCATAACCGCACGCTTCGTCGTGTCTGACGGAAATCGCCATTACTACTGTGGCCAATTTATCGCATCGCATTGCCTTTCGAAATCGAACATACTACTAGCAAATTTTTCCGAATTCTTGAAATTATACGACCATTTTTGTGCTAATGAATAGTTTCATAAAATTCGAGAAGTGAGCAAAGAGGAAATACCTAAATTAGTAGAATTATTTCAGCAAAGCAAAAGAGTCGTTTGGCATCAGCAAGAAAAAAACAAAATTCTTTCGAAATTAAATAATTTCTTCTGTTCAGTTCTGAGCATTGTAAAGTACAAATTTTAGAAGTTCATGAAATTTAACCCTGAAAAGATTATCACGAATTCTTTGCATGTAGCTTTTATAGTAGAAAAACAAAAATTAATTAGAAATTTGACAAAATTGTGTGCATTAGTTTAAATCTAAAAAATATTATACTTAAAAAACACGAAAACATTTTTTTTAATAAGGACAAACTAATGTCATGTTTCTTCGATTCCAGCTAAAAACAAATCAAATTTTACATGTACCTACAACTTTTTAGAAAACAAGTACAATAACATTAATGAAAAAGAAGCATGTTTGCACATTTTAAAACAACTTAACTTACACACAATTGTTTTTCTCATTTACAATTTTTTATAGTTATGCACTACAAATAACAACTATACTTACGTCAAATTTGCAAAAAATGTTGGCCCGGTAGTAGATTGAAGTTCTAGTCGAATGAAGATTTTATGTGAAGTGTAATCAATTTACATTAAAAAGCTCTTCCTCTTTCATTCGTCAATATTGACATTTACGTACTCCCATAGATTGCAGTATTCAATCAGAAAGTGTAAAACGTTGTTCTAAATTAACCATTTCTACTGGTATGTACATTTCCCAAAATAGTGGATAGACAACATTCAGGACCGAAAGTATTTTTGATCTCAATTCGACTAAAACTAAAAGTATCCAGCAAAAGAAAAGTATCCAGCATAGGGATATACATAACGAACAGTGTCGATTTAACCCTTTGCGGCGCAGTGGTAATCCAGATTACCACCTTTTTTATTCACAACTCTTATCTCTAGATTCAATGTTTTTGAAGTAATAACAACAATTCCCTTTTGTTATCGTATTTGAAGCATTGTAAAATTAAAAAAAAAAAATGATGAACGTATTGCATAAAATTATAAAAAAGTAAAAAAAAAAAAAATTTTGAAAATCGCTCTTTTTTGCGAAAGAATTCGGTTTTAAACGACGTATTGAATCAATTGGAATGAAAATTGGTACTCCAGGGTTTTTGGGGTCGCTGATTACGAATTCGGAGCCAGATTTGCAACATTCAAAATGGCGGATCTAATATGTCAGATGAGTTTTCAAAAAATTGCAAACTTTTCATGAAACTTGATACCTGGGGGTTTTTGGGGTCGCTGATTACGAATCCGGAGCCAGATTTGCAAAATTCAAAATGGCGGATCCAATATGACAGACGAGTTAAGAAATCGCCGGGCATATTGGATCCGCTATTTTGAATTTTGAAAATCGGGCTTCAGATTCATAATCAGCGACCTCGAAAACCCCCGAGTGAAAAGTCTTATAAAAATCTAACAACTTTTAAAAAAACTTGTCCGCCATATTGGATCCGCTATTTTGAATTTTGGAAATCTAACTTTAGATTCGCGATCAGCGACCCCGAAAACCCACTAAGGTGAATATAACAGTAAAATTTGTTTGATAGAAAAATGTGCGCAGCAAAGGGTTAAGCCATCCCCGAAAATAGTCGGATTTGAAGAAAAGCAGAAACAGTAAGTAGATTTTCCCTAAAGTTCTCAGTGTTTTGAATGCTTCTCAGTGGTCACTTTGTGGGGTGAATACAATACCTGGTGATCGTAACTTGAATCGTTTTTTCAGACGAAATAAGATACAGACAGACGCTAACATGAGATTATTAGGGTTTCCTATACGAAACACTAAAGAAAATTCTATATTCCATTAAATTGATGAAACTAAAATAGATGGATAGGATTATAATTACAAGATCTATCAAATTATGGACTTAATCTTAAGAGGATAAGTTTAAGCCAAGAGAAAACTCATTTCATGTCCAAGCAATAATAATTAAAAATGACTATTTACAGTATTTAAGTGATTAAAGTTTTGATTTTATATTTGCAGAAATAGTGGACCGAAAGAAATTCAGAAAGAAAAACGCTAATGAAACAAAGCATTTCTAGAATCAATTCTTCGTGAATGTAAAATAGCACTATAGCACTGTGTTCAAAATATGTATGCAATTAAAGATAATCTGAATTGCAGATTGTTAATTTAAGCCAAAAGACTTATTCTATCCCAGAGTTACAAAACTTATTAATTTTCTTCTTTTTTTTAGAGCAGGTATAGAATTGAAAAGGAGTTTTCTTCTGAATGGCCAATAAACTTTGATTGCACGCTCTTACTGTATCTAGCTTGTTGAATGCAGCTTGCTCGGCTCAGTAAAATAAATATCGTCTTCTTGTTGCGTCACAAGAACGTTTAATTTACATGAAAATGGAATTGAGCCTCCAGGATCTCTGAAATTCCTTACAAAACCTTTCACCAGTTGATGGGATTAGGTCACTTATTCGGCAGTGATAGTTCAAACGGAGTTAATTATGACAACGGACAATTGTGTAAATATACGTACAGATCCTTGACTCAGTAATCCGAACGAAATTATTAATGGTTAGTTAGTGCTTTACTTTGAGTGACGTAATATTTTCATGGAATTTTCACTGCGGCAATTTCTGAGTCGGAAATTAGCAATTATAATCCTTTGCGGTGTGTCGGATGGCGATTACGAGTAGAAGGTCAATTAAGTAATTTCAAAATGGCTTTTGTGATTTATTCATAAGATATTTTAATTTTTCTCTGCTTTCTTAAAATGACTACTTTATTATGCTTTCTAAAATATTTGATAGTGCTTATTGTTGGACAAATCTCACTTATGTTTTTATATGCAGGTGACATTGCATCATAAATTATCAAACTTAGTGGAATGTGGAGTGCAGAGAAGCATCAGCAGCAAAACTCGAATAACTAAAACCCACTTTCCCTGGTATACAGGTCAAATGAAAGTAGATTGTATAAAAATGTCGTAAAATGCAACAAAAATTAAACAAACGTCCTTCGATTATCCACAATTTCGCATTGCAGAAATCTCAAGATATCAAACTTATTTATCCACTTACCAAAGAAAGTTGTTTCAAAATGGAAGTAGATACTGTGATTGAAGTCAATTAAGTACTTACCTGAAACAAAAATAAAAAGACTTGGTCAAATAGAGGGTTGGTAAATATAACTTTAGACATTGGAGACTTGCTTTTCCTTCTGAAATGTGGGAGCAGACGTAATTATAGAGGGAAAGCCCTATATTTGCATAGGTTAGTACACAACTGGGATTCGAATCTGTTCGAAAGCTATCGGACTCGCAAAGTCCGATAACTGCAAACCATGCACCCCCTGATGCACCCACTTCTGAGCCGGCTTGGTGGACAGCAGCAGGGCACTATTGTAGCACCATCCCAATGTGGTCAGAGGTACTGTAGACCAAACGAATATGGCTGTGGACCTGCGGTTCCCTAGCTTCTTGAACGCCTCTGAACTATGAGTGAGGAGTTTTGTTGAGAGATAGAAACACAGAAAGGGTCAAAACTGACTCTCGAGTAGCCACAATGTGATACTGAATATCTATGTTCAGTACAAACTCTGTAAAGCTTTCCCAGAAAGTATTTACCGTCTTTGTGAAAAGAGAACTTTCTACGGATTTAATATTTTGTTGGACAGTAATGTTTTTTTATTTATCGAAGGAAACTTGTATGTAGACTCCTATACTATTTTAGGAATCTGCAATTCAAACATAAAATTATCAAGGTAAATTAATTTAAGGCATCTGTGATTCTTTCAATTGAAAAATAAGCAGAAAGACTTATTCAATTTCTCTTTTCTAAATAAAAGAGGGAGGTGTCACGTTCTGTGATCTTAATCATTTTTTTTTTAATTTTAGATTATTTTTAAAGTTATATTCCAAATTCCGTTTATCCTATCTACAAAAAGTAGTCTAACGATATGTTTTGAAAATATCGCAAACATTGTTGTTTGAAACCTGATTGATTGTTCATTACTTGAAGATGTTTTATACCTTAAATTTGAAATTTTTTAAATTGAATTTACATTTAAGAAATCTTTAAATAAGAAAAATAATAGAAGAAATTATGCAAATAGAGAAAAATTTGAGCTTTTTAATACTCTTGCACGAATAAATTAAAACTTTCAAATATATTCAAAAAAAACTTAAAATTTGTAAAAATGTTAGGCTGTATCAATTTTTTTTTACTGGAAGTAACAATTTTTTAACAAAAATAACTCAGCAATAAACAGAAGTGAATTTTTATTGCGAATAATTTTCATGTAGATAAAATTGAATTTTTTCGCAGCGAAATAAAACAAGATTTAATAGAATTGACATGGTAACCATTTCCCGTGTGGTGGGTAAATCTTAATTTATGAAGTTAGTTTTTGTTGCAGGTAAAGATTACTCTGAAATCGCTGTAAAGATTACATTTTGTTTTTTATGTTCATCATCAAGATTCCCAATTTCATACAATCTTAGGTAATGTTAGCATTTTAAATAAAAAATGGGTACCTTTCATAACAAATCATTAGATTTCACAGATTAAAATTTTTCAGCAGCTTCAAGTTATATGAATATTTTTTTCTTAGGAAATCAGTTATTTTTGTTTAAAATTTACAAACGTGAATAATTTCGGATTCTGTTATTATTCTTCGTCAAAAATCGAAATCTTTATTAGAACATCATTAGCTTTAAAAAAAGATTCATAATTATTGAATAATTTTAGGCTACGTTGGTGTTTTACATCCAGTATTTTTGTCGAAAATTGGTATTTTGTTAAAAAATATTATATTTCAAACATTTCAAAGAAGATTCACACCTTTATAACAAGTTTAGGTTAAGTTTGGGGTTGTACGTCGGAAATCTATATTTTAGTAAAAATAATTAGATAATTGGTATTTTTAATTTAAACAATGATAAGATTTTCAAAATTGTCATTTAGAATGAGTCGCTTCGCAATTTTTGCTCTTGTTAGCATTTTGTGCTGAAAATCGGTACTTTTAATCAAAAATTATTAGATTCAAAGATTAAACATTTTGGAAGAATTTTATTTTATCCTTGCGTTCATCACCGGAAATCGATTATTCTGAAAAAATTAGATTTACGAGAGGACTTGCAGTCTCAAATCATTTTTTATTGTCTTATGTTAGTGTGATATTGATTTTATATTTTAATTTAAAACTTGTCTGAGACAAAGATAATAACAATCTTAAAAAGATTTAATCAATTTAGATCTCATAAATATGTCTAAAATAATTTTCGGTACGTCTTGGAACTAACATAATGGAAATGCTAATTTTATTCGGCGATTCATTTCTCTTATGAGAAAGTGGTTTGTAAGTGAGTTAATTTGAAACTACTGGATATACGCGCATAAGAAAAAGACTTGGGTAAAAAGGATGAATAAAAAAAATGTGTGCACTGTTAAAAAAGCTGAGTTAAAATCAACTCCGAAGTATACCCTCTAAAAGTCCCACCGTTTTGAGTAAACGGCAAGCGGAGTAGAAGAAGACGAGTTAAAATGTAACTCTTGGAAAAGAACTCCCTAACTGCACTGTCCGGAGTTATTTCAATCAACTCCGTTCTGACCTTATAGTTGTCCCACGACACCATCAGGAGTTGATTTTAAGGAGTAAATATCGCTAAAAAGGAACGCTGAATGGAGTATTTCACTATTTAAAAATAGACTTCAGTAATCTGAATAGTGAATATTGTTGATGGTAAAACTCCAGAATTCTAGATGGTCGCGTGTCGCGTCGGTGCGATTTGTTAATTAATACTTAGAAAAAGATAAAAAAATATAAAAAAAACTATAAAAATAGTGAGCTATGACAACCAGACAAAATGGGTGAAAATTGTATGTATGAATCAGAATTGGGATACGAAGAATCCATAGACGCCGGTAAGTATAATTGTATATAATAATAATTATGAACATATATATGATGCTTTTCAATCTTTTTGTACGATTAAAAAAACTCGTGTATATCATTTCTGTTAAAATTTGTAATATTGGTACATAAGGCAAATAAGTCAATTTAGAAACCTTTTATTATTAAAAATTAATACTAAAGCCACGTACTCAGAAATGTCAAGGTTTCTTTTTTGAATGGTCCGAAAGCGTATTAAGAACATTTTTCCAAGCATTTCTTTATCGATTTTAAAAGAAACAATCCACACGAGTTTTTTAAATCGTACAAAACGATTCAAAAGCATCATGGATATATTATTAATTATTAATATATATACAATGATACTTGCCGGCATCTATGAATTCTTCGTATCCCAATTCTGATTCATACATACAATTTTCACCATAGCTCACTCTTTTTATCATCAAAATATTTCACTTTTCAAAATATTATAATAAGAAATTGCACCGACGCGACACGCGACCGTCTAGAATTCTGGATTCTAGAATTTTCATGTTTTCGGGTTCGCAGTTTCGCACGCGTTGAATTGGGGCCATGATGTGGCGAACAACTGCGAAGAGTGTGTTTGCAAGTTTTCTGCGAACGGAGCTCCGAACATAAACTCCATGAGAATTCCCGCCACGAGTCTTTACCTCCGCATTGAGCATGGGTTAAGATTTTGTTTCTGTGCGGTGCGACTGAATTACATTCACTCTGCATGCACTTCAGACCCTTTTGCTCACTTTATTATACTCTAGAGTAAAATATGCGTAGTTGAATGTATTCGATACTGAATCGATTTTATACTCCCAAAAATTGTACTCTCAACTCCGCTGGCCATTTACTGCTCAATTTTTCAACAGTGTGGAGTTCTTATGTTGAACCGCCTCACAGTAGACCTTTTTTGAAATTCTGTCTCAAAATCATAGATTTTGTCGTTTATTTTATTTTGTCGTTTTAATCGTTTATTAATTACTGAAAACGCTTAGATTTTTACATTGTATGTGCTATACATGTTTTTATATAGATTTTTGCATGCCCAATCCGAATCTGATATGTAAATCGTTGTAAGATGAAATCCAAAATGGCGGAGTCAATATGGCAGACTAAAATTGTTCAACGAAACCGATTTGACTAAAATTTGCTACAAGTTGGGTTTTCGGGTCGCTGATTACAAATCCAAGGTCCAAATTTAAAAATTCAAAATTGCGGATCCAATATGGCGGACCAAAATGGTAAAAGGAACCCGATTTGACTAAAATTTGCTACAAGGGTGTTCTTCGGGTCGCTGATTTCAAATCCAGGGTCAGAATTCAATAATTCAAAATGGCGGATCCAATATGGAGGACGAACATTGTAAAAGGAAACAGATTTGACTAACGAATGCTACTCGGGTTTTTTTTGGGGTCTCTGATTTTAAGTCCAGCGTCAGGATTAAAAAATTAAAAATAGCGGATCCAATATGGCGGAACAACATTGTAAAAGGAAATTGATTTGACTGAAATTTGATATAAGGTGGTTTTACGGGTCGCTCATTTCAAATCCAGGGTCAAAAATAAAAAATGGCAAATCCAATATGGCTTTTTTAAATTCTGGAATTTCGACGTTGGATTTGAAATCAGCCACCTGCAAACCCACCGATTGGCTACTTTATGTGAAATAAATTTTGTTCTATAATTGTGGTCCGCCATATTGGAACCGCTATTTTTAAATTTTTAAATTTTGACCCTGGATTTGAAATCAGCGACCTGAAAAACGCCCTTGTAGCAAATTTTAGTCAAATTGGTTTCCTTTTACAATGTTGGTCCGCCATATTGGATCCGCCATTTTTAATTTTTTAATTCTGACCCTGCATTTGTAATCAGCGACCTGAAAACCCAACTTTTAGCAAATTTTAGTCAAATCGGTTTCGTTTTACAATTTTAGTCTGCCATATTGTCTCCGCCATTTTGGATTTTATCCTACAACGATTTACATATCATATTCGAATTAGGCATGCAAAAATCTATATGAAAACATGTATAGCACATAAAATGTCAAATATAAGCGTTTTTAGTATTCAATAAACGATTTTTTTTTGCCAAAAATGCCATCTTCAACACAGATTTTCAAGGTCAACATTTTTTTTATGACTTTCTCTATAATTTTTTTATATTCGGAAAGGTTTTTTCTTTAATTAAAAAAAAAAAATATGTATCCCTCTAGGTCATTCCCATCCAAAGTTCTACGATTTTCAGACAGACTTTCAAAAAAGGTCCACTGTGCGCCTCTTCAATGACTTCTCCTGTCAAATGAAGCTGCAGCGCATTAGGTGCCTTTCTTTGCGGACGGTCACATATATATATATATATATTAATAATTATTGACATATCCAATATCCCTGATGCTTTTAAATTTTGTTGTACTATTTAAATAACTCGTGTGGGAAATTCCTTTTTAAATTGATACAGAAATGGTGGGAAAATTGTTCTCAATACGCTTTTGGAGCATTCAAAAAATATTCCTTGGCACTTATGAGTAAGTGGCTTTAGTATTAATTTTTAATAGTAAAAGGTTTCTAAATGGACTTTTGCCTTATATAGTAATATTAAAAATTTTAACAGGGATAATCCACACGAGTTTTTCAAATAGCGAATCGCACCGACGTGACACGCGACCATCTAGAATTCTGGAGTTATACCATCAAATATATTTACTGTTCAGAGTGCTGGGATATATTTCTAAATAGTAAAATACTCCCTTCAGCGTCCCTTTCTAGCGATATTTACACCTTAAAATCAACTCCTGATGGTGTGGTGGGATAAATATAGGGTCAGAACGGAGTTGATTGAAATAAATCCGGACAGTGCAGTTAGGGAGTACTTTTCCAAGAGTTACATTTTAACTCTTCTTCTTCTATTCAGCTTGCCGTTAAATGAAAACGGTGAAACTTTTATAGGGTATGCTTCGGAGTTGATTTTAACTCCGAGTTTTTAACAGTTTACCACCCAGTTTGACAGTCTATTAGTATGGATGAAAATAAAACAATCGACGAAAACTTGTCCCGAGAAAAAAAAACTCTTACTTGAAATAATATCTTGTTTTAAATGTAACAATTTCTAACACACGAGTTACATTACAATATCCTATATTTACATTTTGTCCAAATGTTCTATGTTCCTGACTACATTCTTAAGTAATGAAAAGCCTTTATGCTACCTTTTAAAACATAATGTACAGTTTCCCGGAATGCAGCATTTACTTATCATTCGCAAAAATAAAATAAAATTTATTAATTTCAATTTCAAGATATATGATCGTCCGCGATAAAAGGGACATAACGCGCGGTAGCTTAGCGATTGAAGAGGTGCGAGGCGGTCCAACACAGGAACTCTATTAGAGGGCCTTACTTCGCAGTTTAGTAACAATTTAAATTTGTCATATATTGGTATAATATTTTTTTATATGTAATTTAAAATGCTGTATATTGAATAACTTACATTCGAAATTTCTTCAATTTTGCAGATTTAGAATTGAAAAGTTGACTTTTGATCTTCAAAATCATCCAAATTTGAGACATTTTATTCATACATCATTAAAACTAAATTTTTAATTGTAAATCATCAAAATTAAAGAATTTTGAATTGCTCATTGTTAAAGTTGAAGAATTTTCAATTGTAAATCTTCAAAATCAACATATTCCAAAAAAATGTTACAAATTCCAAACTTTGAAAATATAAATCTTGGAAATTGAATGATTTGCAATTCAATATTTTCAAAATTCGGGAATTTTCAATCATATCTTACCAGCATTGCAAAACTTGAAATTATAAATATTTTAATACTGAAAATTATTTTATTTTGAAAATTGACAATTAAAAATTCTGTAATTTTGATGGTTTAGTTTCGAATTTCTTCAATTTGGAAAACTGAAAATTAAAAACTTGACTCGTGATCTTCAAAATCATCTAAATTTAAGAATTTTTATTTATTTATCTTTAAAACTGAAGAATTATTAATTGTAATTCTTCAAAATTTCAGTTTTGCAATTTAAAATGCTGTAATATTGATGACTTATGTTCGAAATTTCTTCAATCTGAAACATTTAGAATTGAACACTTGTCTTTTGACCTTCAAAATCCTCAAACTTTAAGATATTTCACTCATACTTCTTTAAAATTAAAGAGTTTTCAATATTAACGCCTTAAATTGTAGAACTTTGAGTTGTTAATATTTTAAATTGAAGAGTTATAATTTTAAAAATTTGCACTTTTAAACTACCCAAGTTTTTAGTTTTACAACTAAAAATGATGTAATTTGATGATTAACATTTCAAATGTCTTCTATTTGGTTGATTTTGAATTAAAAACTTAAGTTTTACTGTTCGAAATCATCAAAATTTAAGAATTTTTATTAATCAATCATTTTTAAAATAAAAAAAAAGATTTACAATTAAAACATTAAATTACTATAGTAATTAATATTTTTAATATTTGAAATTCCTGGTAAAATTGCAAAGCTTATAAAAGCATTCACATTTCCATACATATATAGAATTAACTGTAACAATAACAAGTTCTTCTTCCCATATATAATAATTTTAAATTCTAGAAACTTTCCCAACACGTTGAGCCTCAAAAATTTTCAGCTTGAAAATTCTTGCACTCGACTATTCTTTACAGAATAATTTTTTCTGATGATTTTGAAATATTTTATTTATTATAAAATAAGTAGATTAATTGAAAATTGTGCGTTTCACGGAGTTTTTTGTAGCAGAAACTCGTTTTTTGTCATTAAGGTTATTAAAATATTTTTGCACTCGACTTTTCTTCAAAGTTTATTACTTTGGATAATTTTTAAACGATTTAAATCTTGAAAGAATTAAAAGTATTAAGCCGTTTTTCAAATAAGTAAAATTCAATTCTTGATTTCACATATTTTAAATGATTAAATTTAGAAAAGAGGCTTCAAAAACATAAAGTCAAAGAAAGTGAAATTGCGTAACAGAATTGCACAAAAAGTCTTAAGGAGAAATATGTTTCCAAAAATCAAGAAAAAAAAACATAAATTCAAAAAAGTCAATTTATGTAACCAAATTGCACAAAAAGACTTTAAATGGGAGAAGTATGTTTCCAAAAACAGTGTAATCGGCTCATTACAGGCAGTTGCATAACAATGGAAAAAGGGAGAAAAAGGAAATACGGAATGAAGTATAGAAAAGAGAGTGCGGTCGGTTTGATTTTTTCTTTCTTTTTTCTCCCTTTTTCCATTATTATATATAACTGTCTTCAATGACCCGATTAAACTAATTTTTGGAAACAGATT
>CAKNWW010348066.1:271-11148 GCA_932074435.1 Andricus kollari | reverse complement strand
GGGGGGGGGGGGGTCCAATTTTACACAAATCTAATACCTTCTCTGATGAGAATGTAAAAAGGCTATCTTTTTAATAATGCTTCATTTTTAGAAGCAAAATAATGAAAGAGCGTAGCTGCGTGTATCAAAATTTTAGTACAAATAGCTTCGAACAGTTTCTTAGACGTCGCATTCTGACCCAAAAATGTGACATGGCATATGTATTATTCATCGAATCGTGAATTTTGTTTACACTTCACCTATCTCTATATAAATGTACTTACACTTTATACACTACCGTCGCAAATTGTGCGCACGACTCTTATGCTATTAAAAATCACGGCTGACTTCGAGCCACGATATTTCTGTGAAAAAAAAAAGATAGGAAATTTTTTAAAAAACAGTTGAAAAGCAAAAATAAAACTCAAAAATCAAGATTTTCTTAAATTTTCTACCTCAACTTCAACTTTTAGCACGACAAAGAAACATTTGTTCAAAAACCTCGAAATTATACGACATCGAGCCTGAAATCTGATCTTTAATTTAAGCCTGAAAAACTTAGAAAACCTTAATGAGTACCCGAGATATGAATAAAAATATTCAATCGTATTTGAGCTCAATTACTCAATTAGTACGTGCTAAAATTTGAAGTTGAGGTGGAAAATTTGAGATAATCTTGAATTTTGTTTTTAAACTTCTCACGTGCTGTATTATTTTCAGAAGGTCAAAAAAATATTTGCTGGGTACCACTACACGTGGAATCTCAGTAAGCTTTTCAACTGTTTTAAAAAAAATGCCCTGTCTCTTTTTTTCACCGAAATATCGTGGTTAAAAGTCAGCAGTGATTTTTAATAGCGCTCACAAGAGTCGTGCGTACAATTTCCAATGGTAGTGTATCTCTTTCATTGTTCATCTGACTTTGGCTCATCTCTTCTTGAATTAAAGTTAAATAAAATTATTAATTTCTCCTGTGTAATAGTGATAAACTCGAAATTTCGAGTCATTTTTACGCTCAGTTGGACAGTTATTCGAGCATCATCATCAAAGTTTTTCAGTCGAAATCAAAGAATTTTTTAAGAAAAAAGAGAAAGTTTATTCTAATATATTTAATTTTCAAAATTCAAGTTCATCTATCTTGAAGTCCCAAAATAAAAGTTTTTTAATAATTGTATCGATATCTGAAAAAAAATTCTCTTACAAATTTGATACATTTTCAGAAATAAAACTATAACAATGAAATGGAAGGGTGAAAATGGTTACACCTAAGAATCAGTATGACATTTATCAGTGCATAAGCCTGCCCACGTTTAGTGAATTGGTTAAGCATCAGGATGGAAAAGTAACACCGACATTCACTATGTTTATACAAATAAGGCAACATTCGGCAGGATAAGGAAAATATTCGTAAAAGATAAACCAATTAAATTAATATATCAACGACTGCAACTATTTACAAAAGTTTATAAAGTTAACTGAGAACCGATGTTTTTAGAACATCGAAGAAGTCTAGGGATTTCTATGTCTCTGTTTAACAATTTTGAGTAACATGTTTAGAATCCTTATCTCTAGCAAGTTATCTTGTGTAGTACATTATGCAAAAAAGGTTTAAACAAGCAAGATATGTTTCCAGTCATCAGTATGTTCGTCTTATTAGAGTCAAATATATGTACCAAAGAAAGAAAATGGAAAAAAAGAAAAAAATCAGTGAGATCACTGATAGTTGCAAATATGTTTTTATGGTGAAACTTTCCCCTACATACAATTTTTGTTTTGGTTTTAAAAGCTCACGGGCAAAACTTGCTTACTTTCGCAAAGACACGAAAAATATTCTATTGGATTGTATAAGTGTGGAACAAAATATCCAATTCGATCCATTTTTTGTATCTTGTAAAACTAATTCCAGAGAAATTTTCCTACTTTGCCGAGATATACCCCAAATTCCTTCATTTCTTCATTTCTATTATCAGACACTTATTTTCAAAATTCCTCCAAAAATGCTTTGAAAGACAAAAAAAAAATCATATGGATCTGAAAGAGAGCATTAATCTCTTACGATCATTCTAACTGAATAGATAATTGTATGTGTGAAATCAAATGTTGTAGCAAAAAAATGATCTTTTACTTCTTTTGATACAATCTCTTGAAAACGCGAAACTTAAAAAGTATATTAGAATAAAATCATATAGGCAATTTTACATAAACTTTAACTTAACGTAAAAGAAATTCGCATTCTGAAGATAGCAACTTCTATAAATTTGTATTGTAGGATGTTGGGAATCATTTTGTCGATATTGGGTCATGACGAGATATTCGTTCTAGCTTTTTACGTGCACTCGCTCCCAGCGATATCGCGGTAAAATATGAGCTGTAACCACGTCTCACGACCGTGAGATAGGTGGTTACAGTCTGCGACGAATTCAATACGATGATCCGGCAAAAGTCTCGTGCACCCTGAGGACACTAAGCGACCCAAGGACGACCGCCGTCTGCATTTTCCCCGGAAGTGTCTTAGCATTTTATTGGCACGCAGGGATGCTTTTCAGGCTATTAACCAGTGAAACCTTGGCACCTCCAAAAGCGCCGATGATAAAGACGATTAGCTTAACGGAATATTCCGGGTATAGCCGTCGCAACTCCCTTATAAATTCTTAATACCTCTCTTTCTTTTCATTCTCCTTGGCTATGATGTTTTTGTCAGCTGGTGCCGAAAATTCGATAACGAACATGGTTCGTTTCTCGAAGTCAAGAAGAACGATGTCAGGCCTTGAGTGCATTATCCCTGTTCACCGAGGCTTTATGGCGCGTATGCATACTCTGTGGTGCTAATGATGATCACGATTTCAGGACAAGAAGGAACATTAACATGCAAGTTCCTCTTAAGCTCCAAGATCTGGCTGAAATGGATGCCTCTTTTCGTGGAGAAACCTCGCAAGAATCCGACCTCTGGACCATCACTTGCTTCAGTTCGAAAGTTCGCGCAAGAACTAAGGATCTTGAATCACACACTAAACAAGTCAAAGCTGCTGACAATCAAGCAGCATATTGTTGACAAAATACGGCTGTTATCTGTCGCAAGGAGAAGAATACAGAAGAGGGAGAGATGAATCAGGGAGAATTAACAGTTTCTCGCTGACCCATCTCGCCTGTTCAATGATCACCCTGTTTCTGTCAAAAATCAGAGTTGAAAGAAAATACTGACAATATCATCCGCTTCAAGGAATTTCGCGACAACCTCATAAAATCTGAGGATGAATGTCCATCAATCACTGCCGATGAGGTAAAAAAAGCACTTAGAGGAAGGAAGAACTTTTCCGGTGCTGGACCAGATTGTATCAAGAACTTCTTGTGGAAGAAGTTTACTTCTACACACCAACATTTGGCCCGCATATTCACCGCATTTTTAAAGTCAAAGACGCCCATTCCGCAGTGGCTGGTGTTAGGGCGCACTACACTCCTACCGAAAAAAGGCAAATTGTCCAACCCAGAGAATTGCAGGCCAATAACTTGTTTGAACACACTGTATAAGATCTTTACAGCTGTCCTAAACAACAGGATTGTTCGACGAATTGAGCCTGTGTGGCGTGAGATGTACGAACAACGTGGCTCCAAAAAAGGTGTAGCAGGATGTCGAGAGAACCTGCTAATTGACAGGTGTATCTGTAAAGACGCTGCAGCCCATCAACGCGTCCTGTCAATGGCCTGGATTGACTACCGGAAAGCTTTCGATTCAACCTCTCATAGATTTATCATCTGTTTGTTGGAAAGCTTGAAGGTGCATCCACACATAGTGAGATGCATAGAGAGATTAGTGCCTCTTTGGCAAACTAGATTTACTATCTCATCTGGTAATTATCGTGTGACAAAAAACAACGTCACCTTCCAGAGGGGCGTCTTTCAGGGCGATACCATGAGCCCTCTAATTTTTTGCATCACACTTCTGCCTCTATCTCTCGCACTGCGAAATTCTTCTGGATACCTCTGTGGCGACACTAACCAGCGCGAGCATAAGGTCACTCATGTATTTTATATGGATGACCTGAAGCTCTATGCCTCTGGTAAAGGCAAACTTCAAACTGCCATAAATATCGTCGCGAAGTACACAGGAGAGATTGGGATGGACTTTGGATTGGATAAATGTGCCAAAATTCATCTGAAGAACGGAAAGATTGTTGGCGTTCCCGAGGACCCTGAGCTTGTGGATATAGATTTGATCAGACATCTTAACACTGGAGAGACCTATACATACCTGGGCGTGCCTCAAAGCCGCATTCAGGACGTAACATCTTTTAAGGAGTGTCTCCGAAGCAGATACAAGCATCTTCTTCGACAGATTTGGTCTTTCAATCTGTCAGCGTTTAACAAGATATCTGCGACTAAAATGCTTGCCGTCCCGGTTCTTCTCTACTCGTTTGGGGTAGTTCAATGGACGAAGAACGAACTTAAGGCCCTTCACGTCAGCACGCGTAAGACCATGCATATGCATAAAAGCTTGCATTTCAGTTCGTCAGTTCCGCGATTATACATTTCACGCCGTCAAGGCGGACGCGGACTTCTGAATCTCCAGTGTCTTCATAACCGCATCGTTCTAAGTACAGCTTATATCGTAGCCAATGGCAGAGATCCTCTCCTAAAAATGGTCAGGAACCACGAGATGATTGGTGAAGAAGCGTTCCTTTACAAAGCCGCGGAGCAAGCGGCCGAGACCCTTGGCCTGCATTTTAACATCAGAAGTGAGGAAAGTGCATTACTCCATCTAGATGCTTCACTTCTGAAAGCCGAAGTGAATAAAGCAGAAGTTCAAAAATTCCATCAAGAGCTGCTCGACAAGAAAATGACCGGAAATTAACACAAAAATGTAGAAAAACATTCCTTGTCGAAGGAGCAAACTTTTGCTTGCCTCAGATCATCAGGCCTTAATTCAGGTACAGAGGGTTTTATTTTCGCATGCCAGGAAGGTGTCATTTCCACCTTAGCATACCGTGACCGCATTTTATGTCAAGAAGTTCCGAGCGATAGGTGCAGAGCATGTCATGCACACGCTGAGTACCTGGAACACATTCTATCGGGGTGTCCCACCCACGCAGGAACAACGTACATCTACAGACATAATGTCTAAGACATAATGCCCTAAGAGTCCTTTATTACCATCTTTGTCGCTCTTACGGTGTTGGCCGCGACCCTGCCCTGCCGAACGCTCCAAGAGAAATAGAGTCAATTGTCCGAAATGAGAAGTGCCAAATTTTCTGGAACTACGATTTTCGGACAGTAGTCTCCGTTGCACACTCGAGGCCTGACATTGTTCTTCAAGATTTCGAGAAACGAACTATATTCGTGATCGAATTCTCGGCCCCGTCCGAATATAACATCACTTCCAAGGAAAAAGAAAAGGAGGAGACGTATCAAGACCTTAAACGGGAGCTGCGAAGACTGTACCCAAAATATTCGGTACAAGTAATTGTCCTTGTGATAGGTGCTCTCGGAGGTGCGAAACTATCACTGGTTCGTAACCTTAAAGCCATTCCCGCGTGCCAAAAATATGCCAAGGCACTTGCGAAATGGATGCAGAAAGCTGTCATCCTTGGATCGCTTCGTGTGCTCAAAACACATAAGGGTTTCGCCGGCCTGTCGTTGTGATTTCATCGTGTCCTGTGACCACTCATCTCACGGTTGTGAGACGTGGCCATGAATGGGATTTACCGCGGTCCTACTGGGAGCCGCTGCCATTTTTTAGATGGCAGTGGCTCCCAGTGAGACCCTGCGGTGGTTGTTTAACCTTATTTTTTTAATTATATATATATATATTATTTTTTTTGTCTTTATCAAACGGGTATCAAATATGTTTTGAATTGATTAGTCATCACCAAAATGTACACATAATATATTTATGTTATTATTAATAATAAAAACTATACATGAAATTCAAAATTAGCCACTTTCATATAAGAATGTTGGTTTTTTATACAAATGAACATGACCTTTCTCATAAAACCAATTAAAAATATGTCTAGAACATGATATAGTAAACGAAATAATTGTTTTTTGAACTGTTATATGCAAATTTTATAAATGATTTTTCTACTTTTACGAAAAAAAAATTCTTCTGCACCATTGAAAAAAATTCCTTAAAATCTTCTAGAATCTTTCAGGTCAATTCTGAAAATATTTGGAAATTTTTAAAAAATATTATTTATAAATATTATCGTTGGTATCGGTGATTTTTTGGTTGCGGTTTTTCTCTCTAAAATTTTCAACTTTTTGTCCTCTTTTCAAGTAGACTAAGGTGATAATTAATTGAAATTACCAAAGAAATTGATTGAACCATTTATTATTATTGTTAATAATATTCCTTTTGCATAATGGTAGAAAGTTGCAGTTTTTTCTAACATTTTTGACTATTTGTCTATTTTTCACTTGGAGTTACTTAATAATCATTTTAATTAGGCAAAAATAATTGTTTAAGCAAATTATTATTGTTTGAAACTATCTTTATCTATATTAGTGCCAGATAGATGGGGTGTTTTCTAAAATTTTCAACTTTGCTTTGCCTTTTTGTTTGAATTAATATTAATATTTATTATTTGTTCCTAACTAAAAAGTCAAAGAAAAGCTGTAAATTTCAGAAAAGCCCGCAACTTTCTAGCATTGCACTAAGAAAATATATTGAAACAATAATAACTTGTTTAAACAATTTTGTTTCATAAATTGCACTAATTATTACCTCGCTCTAAGTGAAAATTTGAAATAAGTGTAGAAGTTAAAAAAAGCGCAACTATCTAGCATTAATATACAAGACCGTTATTAACAATAAAAATTTGTGTAAAAAATTATGTTTGTTAAATTTCGTTTGTTATTATAACACTCTTAGTGAAAAGTGGACATTAAGTTTAAAATGTAAAAAAAAACCGCAGCTCTCTAGCAATTATCTAGGAGAAGATAGTTATAAAAAATAATAAATTGTTTAAACAACTATGTTTGTTAACTTGCATTCATGATCACTTTACTAAGTAAGAAGTGGTTCAAAAGTTAAAAATTTCAGAAGAAACTGCAACTATCTAGCATTAATAAAGATGAAGATAGTTATAAACAATAATAATTTGAATAAATAATTATTTTTCCTCATTTGAATTAATTATTATTAATTCAATACAAGTGAATTGTAGACAAATAGTTATTAAAATTGAATATTATTAAAAGTAATAATAAATTTATGAAGCAATTATTGTTGTTGACTTTAAGCAATGATTCACCTCACTCTAATTGAAAATTGCACAATAAAAGGATAATTTTTGAAATTTTTTTTACAAAAAGTAATATTTTATTCGCTTTCTGTGGCCAATTTTGAAGAGAAATTCTCTAAATATCGTTTTTTTGTTGTTTTTTTTAATAAAAAGAAAATGGATGTATTTTTTTGTGTATTCGAAGAAGTTGCCGAATCTGCATACTGCAAAGAACATTAACGCGAAAAATATAAGAAATAAAAAATGCGCATATTTTTATCTTTTTTGGTATGAATATTTTCACAATAAGGTGAGAAATTCCAAAAACTAATTTTTTCCCTGTATTTGTTATTAAAATTAAACCTTTCACATTTCTGATAATAGAAAAATAATTGAATGTCAATATGTACCAGCATAAAATTCACTTTTCAAGATTATACAAAACAAGGAAAAAGTTTCTGTTTTGGACTTTCGTAGAAACTTTTTATTTTTATTATTGAATTTCACTAATTTATATAATTTATCATTTTTGACCTGAAAATTTAAAATAGAAAAACATTGAATTTTCAAGATTTGAATTGTCAACAGTAGAATTTTTAACTCAAAATTCAACTGCTGAAAAAAACTGTAGGAATTTAAAAATTCAATTTTCAACAATTTAACTTTTCAATTGTTGAAAAGTCAAGAAAGTTGAAAATGCAAATGTTGAAAATGTAAGAAACTTGATAATTGAGTATATTTTTCAATAGAAAGTTGTGTAAATTTAATATTTAAGCAACTAGTTTTCAATACAAAATTCGCATTTTCATTAATTTTCAACAGTTGAGTTTCCAACTGGCGAATTTTCAATTGCTGAAGATTTTATTTTGTATTTTCTTCTATTTTCAATAGTTAAAAATTCGAGAAAAAGGTTGTGTTGAAAACAGATGTTAAGAATGTTACATTAACATAATTGCACATGCGAATTTAATAAATAAACATTTAGATCCATAAAAATATTTTTTTTTCAAGGAGATTTTGTTAACTTGGGTCGCAATTAACAATTAATGTTCTGGTAAATTAGTATTCTTCCGATAGATTCTCAGTAAGAAATGTTTAGGTTTTAAAATAAGAATACATACATACGGCAAATAATTTTTTCTCGTGGAAAAAGCATAAAATGGTTTATTTGTTATAAAAATTGGTTATTTAATTGAATTAATGATTTATTTGTAGATATATTGAATAAAGATCACTTACAGAGTAAAAACGGGAAAATGATTGTTGTCCTCATCTTGCAAAACTGAATACGTTAAACCACAACTTTTCTGCATTTGAATATTGAGAGAATGATACAAAATGTGATTCTATAAGCTAGCATAAATACGGTAGTGGCTCAAATTCGCGTCGGCGCAGAAGCCGCAAGGACTCCACGCGTGCGACAGATATCCACGGCCGAAAACAATTTTGCGCCGACGCGAACCTGAGCCACTCTCGTATTTAACCACGCCATCTGGTCTAACAGGGATCATATTCAAACCCCAATGTTTATGATGTGAGCACAGCATAGGAGATAAAAAATGTGCATGTTTTTCTAGCTTCTATTTGATTTGCTATGTAGGTATGTATGTCAAAGTCAAATAATCTTGCATTTCATTTTGACCCACTTTCCCTTACCCAATCGACTTCAAATTTTGTGTAGATACGTATTTCCGATGACAATCCACAATTCCATGAGATGTACGTAGATAAGCTTTGTTTTTAACTAGTCTTTTTCAGACTAGATGGAGAAGAATGTCTATTCGAGAAAAGAAAGTTTATTTTTAGAAAGGAGAAAATCTTTTTTTTAGAAAAAAATTAATTAAAATGATGCTTAATTCATAACTCCATCTAGTCTGAAAAAGACGTTAAAAATGTTCTGTTATTCTCTAATCATAATACAGATTCCTTTAAAAATTGAATTTGTTCCATCTAGCATAATTAAGCGCATATTTTCTAAAATAAAGTTTCTTCTCTCGATCTCATCAGTAGCTTGATGGGAAAAGCATCTGACCGGAAATCAGAAGTTCTGTGGTTCGAATCCCAGCGGAGCGAAAGGAGAAGATGTTTTTTTTTAGAAAAAAATTAATTAAAGTAAATTTAGTCCTGAAAGGGACTATATCGTTTACGTTAAAAATGGTTTAAGAACTAATGTTGCTTTCCTTTTACTCCCTTGAAGATCGCACTTACTATCGAGAGAGCCAAGCCACTAAAGCCTCGCGAATTAGTTCCTATGCAGATTCGCGTATAGAAACTTGAACCGGCGTTTCATTTTTATCCGGGATCCTTTTTTGGGCGTTCTAATATGATTTCACAAATAGTCTATGTTAGAACTATTTTGTATCAATTGTTCCATGCTTCAATCTTACAACAAACAAAAAATAGATCAAAACATCAGGGATCGGAAAGTTTTAGGTTGGACCAGTCCGGGAGCATCTCTTTTGCTGTGCCAAATATTGGGGCTTATGCTATTTTGGAATTTTCACACTTTGACGCTCATGTCCTTTTGCTTTGCTAAATGTTGTCGCTTATGCCCTTTTTGAATTTTCAAACATCGGCGCTTATGTCCTTTTGCTTTGCTAAATGTTGGCGCTTATGCCATTTTGGAATTTTCAAACTTTGACGCTTATGTCCTTTTGCCTTGGTAAATGTTGTCGCTTATGCCCTTTTGGAATTTTCAAACATCGGCGCTTATGTACTTTTGCTTTGCTAAATGTTGGCGCTTGTTTCCTTTTGGAATTTTCAAACTTTGGCGCTTATGTCCTTTTGCTTTGCTAAATTTTTGCGCTTTTTCCTTTTTGGAATTGCAAACTTTGAAGCTTATACCCTTCTGCTTTGCCTAATGTTGGCGCTTATGTACTTTTTGAATTTTCAAACTTTGGCGCTTATCTCCTTTTGCTTTGCTAATTGTTGGCTCTTATTGCCTTTTGGAATTTCAACTTTGACGCTTATGCTCTTTCGCTGTGCCAAATATTCGGGATTCTGCCCGTTTCCTTTGCCAAATGTTGGCGCTTATGCCCTTTTGGAATTTTCAAACATCGGCGCTTATGTCCTTTTGCTTTGCTAAATGTTGGCGCTTGTTTCCTTTTGGAATTTTCACACTTTGGCGCTTATGTCCTTTTGCTTTGCTAAATGTTTGCGCTTATTTCCTTAAGGAATTGCAAATTTTGAAGCTTATACCCTCTGCTTTGCCTAATGTTGGCGCTTATTTACTTTTTGAATTTTCAAACTTTGGCGCTTATGTCCTTTTGCTTTGCTGAATGTTGGCTCTTATGTCCTTTTGGAATTTCCAAACTTTGGCGCTTATGGCCGTTTGCTTTGCTAATTGTTGTCGCTTATGCCCTTTTGGAGTTTTTAAACATCGCCGCTTATGTCCTTTTGCTTTGCTAAATGTTGGCGCTTATGCCATTTTGGAATTTTCAGACTTTGGCGCTTATGTCCTTTTGCCTTGCTAAATGTTGTCCCTTATGCCCTTTTGGAATTTTCAAACATCGGCGCTTATGTCCTTTTGCTTTGCCAAATGTTAGCGCTTTTTCCTTTTGGAATTTTCACACTTTACGCTTATGTCCTTTTGCTTTACTAAATGTTTGTGCTTATTTCCTTTTTGAATTTGCAAACTTTGGCGCTTATGTTCTTTTGCTTTGCTGAATGTTGGCTCATACG
>CAKNWW010348060.1:4617-24280 GCA_932074435.1 Andricus kollari | reverse complement strand
TTTTTTGCAAAAGTTATTAACAATGAAAATTTAATGTTACAACATGATCAAGGTCGTTCTGTTGTAGGACTAAACGGGTTTTGAAGATTTTTACGTTGAAATGTTTGTTTAAAAACGTAGACAATAACGAGGATATTATATAAAATAAAAATTTTAACATTGAACGAACTGATCTTGCTGAATGCTTTTCATCAACGAATTCTACAGTATATGACCATGACAGTGAGTATTACGAATCATCGCCTAAAAAATGTAAATACGAAAATATACCAATTAAGGAAAAAATTAAAATTATGAAATTGGTATAAGAGCATCCTGAATGGTCATTGAAAACTTTGCATCAACTCAGAGCAACAGCTTTATACAGGAAACGTGACATTCCTCGTTGGGAAAAAGAAATTGAAAGTGGAGGATCAAGACAGGAGAAGTGTGAAGCAATTGATAAATGAGCGTACGATCGGTTCAAAGAAGCATGAAATAATCAAAAGCCAGCCAGAACGCGAGATTTACTATGCTGGGCAATTGAAGCTGCTATGTAGTTTAGAGGCTTTAATTTTTTTGCGTCACATAAGTGGGTTGTAACTTTCAAAAGGTGTCATCGAATTAGGCAGGGAAAAGTAGCGTTTCTCGCAAAATCCAAAGATAAAAAATCAGCAGAAGCTATCCAAGAAAAATCTCGAGTTTTTTCAGTTCAAGCCCATGAACTCATAGCAAAAATCGAAGACAAAGATTATATAATTAATACTGATCAAACAGGGTGAGAATATTGAGTTGATGTGAAGAGAACTTGAAATGAAATAGGAAAAAAGAGAATTGAAGTCAATCTTGGTGACATGAACAAAGTCACTCAAAATAACACATACAGCTACTTCCTAACATTTTTATCTGCATGCAAGAAGTAAGGGATCGTGCACATAATACGTAACGCGTTTTTCTTTTGTTTATATCGTTGTATCCCTTCTGGCTTCATGGCAATTTTATTCTCGTCTTTATTTAAACAAAAGAAAAACGCGTTACGTATTATATGCACGACCCCTAACAGGAAAGTTTGGGCCAAGAGACAAAAAAAAAGTAGACGAATATATGGTGACTTATTCAAAATTGTTCATTAGATCTTCAAAATCAGGAGAACTGCGCAAGGACCTATTCGAGTCATATCTGGATAATATCATTTCACCCTATGCTCTTCACCCTGAAAATTATACCCGGAGGACGTACCGCGTTTTCTCAGCCATGTGATGTTTATTTCTATCGAAAAATAAAAAAACTTCATCAAGAAACTGCAAAACTCTTTCTGGCTTCTACAAGAAAACCGAGAGTTAAGCAAGAGAGAAGATTCCTTCAAAATTCATGCACTTATTCATGATCAAATATCTGCACCAATTTTTCAAAATATGCTGCAATATGCGTGGTTTGCTCCCAAGTTAACAGATAACAGGAAAGTGTTTTCCAACGTTAATGATAAGTGTTTTCCGGAAGAAAGACGTGAAAAAAATGTGATTGCATGGAACAAGCTTTTGCTAGATGCTCTTGGTGCAGAAACTACCTCTGTTTTCCTGTCTTTTGCAATAAGTACCATCCACAAGTGTGTACTAAACAAGCAAATTGATAATAATTTTCGTCGTCGCATAACATGTCTTTATTAATTATTCCGCATGAATTGTTATTCTAACCAAATTGTGCCAGTAATTAAATTTATTAATGTGGTATTAGATAAAAAATTAAAACAAGTAACTTTTAACCAAATTAGTTTCTGAATAAAAATGTTTAAAAGTTAATGGTAATTAAATTCATATTATTCCTTTTTTCTATACTAGAGCGTCGTAGCTCGTTATTTTTTATTAGAATAGTTGATAGAATGGGCTTTAAACTGTTATTTTAGCTCTCTTGTCAAATATTTTGCATTGTCATTAGTAGTGCGGCAGATAACGTGAACAATGAGATATTTCGTGTCACAAACGGAAGCTTTGAAAAACCTTGGAAACATCGCACTCTCACGCTCTTGAATGAGATTTTTCATTACTATCTTCTTTAGGTTTTATATTTTATGGAAAATTCTATTTTTTTATTGAGATTTGGTTTCGACTGGCTGCTCCTTTTCGACAATCTTAAGTCAAGAAACATCTGTCTTAGAAATAGTAATTTGAATTTTTACCAGCTGTCTGAAAGATACTCCATCAGTCAATGAAGCAACCGTAGTGATTGTTTAAGCGGTTTGCAGGATGTGACGTTTCAAGGTCACAGAATTTTCGAATAGAGATTTCAATAATTTTTCCTAAATATTTTTTTTCTCGAAAATGAAGTACTCAAACAAAATTTTCAATTCACTAAGCTTTTCAGAATTTTATACAGTATTTAAAAAATATATTATCTGAAATTCATGCAACGACCCTATTGTTTCACGTAGTATAGTACACTACTTGTTTCAGGCATTATTTATAACAATGGATAGCAGTTTTCTTTTATTAACGGGCTTCCCCTTAACAAAGTCCAGAGTCTGTTAAGATTCTTTTTCAAAACTTTCCTTTTATTTTTCAGGGGAGTTCCAGGTGTCAACTCGTCAGCTTTCTATTAGATTTCCTTAAAGATCGAGAAGTTTGAGCTGATCCTCGCAGGATCATCAAATTTCTCTTCAAGAAAAAATTTTATTTAAATTTTTCTCCAAATTATTCTGCCTTATTAAATAATGATGCAAGGAGAAGCTGATCACTTATCCGTGACTCCAATTTTGTTAAGGCTGAATAATTTGTTATTATTTTTTTTTATCATAGTAACTTTCATTTTATTTTCAAAACTAAAACGTAATATCATGAACCCAAATATTATTATGTATATTATTATAGTATTATATTATTGTAATCTCATGAACTCGAATATTATATAATTATAGTATTATGTTATATTGTATTAGCTGTATTAAAAAGTACATGTTCTCTTACGTTTTCTTTATACATGTTAGTTTATTCCTCTTTTTTATATTACGTTATATTTTTTATTGAATATCTATTTCATGAGTTTTACGTATTATGTAATAACTTTACTACACTTAATATTTTGTACGCTCGTGTGTAATGTAATATTTCAACATATTGTTAGCTTAGTAATTACATCAAATGTCATGCTGAGTGACTGGCAAAGCGAAAAGGCAGGCAGCCGGCACAACGGCACAGGATGAAATTATATCATTGGACCGCGCGCCCAAAGACCGACGGAGTGGGAATAAATGAGAAGCCGCGCGCTCTCCAAATAAAAGAGCGCGCTTCCGCCACCGTCGTCACTCGGGCTCCAGCCACACTCAACGAAGAACGTTACCGCTCGCCACTTCGGCCTCGCCTCTCCAGTTCTCTTGGTCTAGGGAGAAAATTTTTAATAAACTTCAGTTGACCAGCAATCATTGGACTTCTTCTGCCGAAAACTTCATTGGGATTATTTATACACAAACTGCTCTTTTAAGAGCAACCATAATACGAAGGAATAGCTTCATTCGGTCGGTCTCTTCTTGTAACGCCGTCACACTTCTCAGCGGTTAATAGCTCCTTCTTCAAACCCTTCGGGCGTCCTTATGAGAAGCTTTTTAACACTCGTGAGCCGATTTTTTCAAACCAGTCACTCCGTACTGCTCAAGGCACCTTCACCAGTCGTTCTTTTGAGTCCCGGGTAGACTGCGTTGAATAAACGGCAGACACTTGCGCGGTGACGTGCCAAGGAGTTGGCCACGGCCGTGAAGAACGACTCATCAGCGGAGGTGCCACACGCCGCCGAACCTTGCCACCAGGAGGTAGTAGGAAAGGAGACTAAACTTTTCCAACAAGAAGTGACGCCGCCAGCCGCCGCTCGTGAGCACCAGGAGGTGGTCATTCCTGCGGCACTTGTATCACCACTGAGCAGACACGCAGTCACCAGGGAAAAAGGGGTTTCACAGAGGAAGGCTCTGAAACGTTTAAGGGAACATCGGGCGAAATTTTTTGCTGCCCGCAAAACATTGATTCCTGTAGCGAGGACATCAAGTTGGATTTGCCACAAAAACCAAACCTGCGCAAACCTGAGGAAAAAATTTTTATTTTGAACACATTTTTCGCAGAGATGGTTACACCAAGACCCTGATGTAGCTGAACCCTTTTCCTTTCCTTTTCTATTTGTTCAGTCATGAATTAACAATTAATGACGATGGATGGACTTCAGGCGTGAAAAGCCCTCATGAGTGGCAATATCAAGAGAGTCCACCTCACACCACCCACCACCCATCAGCTCAAAAACAACCCTCCTAAATTTTTTCTTCGTACACCTTCCTCTCCTTTATCCCATACCTTTTCCCGTAGCCGTTTTCTACGCAACCCCCGCCCCCCCCCTGAATATCTAAATCTCACTCCCTACCCTCCTTGAACGATCCCTCACCCGAAGACGGACCAATATTTGAAACCAAACTATTGATTGATTTATATCAGTTCTTTAAATTTTCAAATAGACCGTTATGATAGATACTATATGAAACTTGTATGTAAACAAAGAATCTTCTGGAAACCTAAAACATGATATAATACTGGATATGACTAATGAAATGTCAATATCTCAGAAGGAAAACCTTGATGCCTCTAATCGATGAGATAACGACTATAGGAAAAATGTGTTGTATAGTAGAATGAAGTACCAGAATATTCATCAGTTACACTGTTAATTAAGTTTATCATTAAGAGATTAATCAGTTCAATCGTTAATTAGAACAGATGACGATTTTTTATACGATTATCTTGCCCTTGGCTGTTATCTTCAATTCTATTGGTAAATATAATAATATATCTATGATTTAAAGTATATTAATTAACCTATACACAAATGAGAATTAGTGCAATTTAATCTGCATTCTGTCTGAATTTCTATTTCCTTCCGAACTTTGTTAGTGCTTGTCCACGTATAGCTGTACACCAAACTATTGCGAAGTGGCTCTGTATCGGTCTCACTAGAACTAAATACTTCAATACCTTGTATTTTTTTGAGATTTTCTGGGGTTAATTGTTTTCTGCACATTTTCATTTCCTCACCTTTTCTGACGTCAGTTTGCTAACATGCATGATATCTTTATATATTTTTTCATACATCTTTATACTGTTTTTTATAGATGTTTCGTTCATAAAATAAAAAATTTTAAAGTAGTCGTTTTTGCCCACTAAGGATGCCTTATGTCACATATATTTTGTGGCTAATATTTTTAAAATAATTTTTGTGATTATTTGGTTTCAAATACATGAAATGTTTTCAAAAGACACTGCAGGAAGTTGGAAAATTCATTCTATTTTAAAAAAGGAGTGTTTTTTTAACTTCTGGGAAACGTTTTTCAACTTTTATGTACCTTTTTATTTTATTCCCTTTTCTGACCCCCGTGGGATCCAAGACCCCCTTCTTCGAACATCCCCTTGTTGAAAACAAGTCATCAATGACCAGATCGAAGATTTAAAATTCGAAGATACACTTTTCCTGCTGATAAACCGATTAATTTGAGCGGAATAGGAGCATTTGACTTCAGGCCCATGCCAACCGAAAATCAATACGTATTAACAAAATCCACTGGTGATGTAATTGCAATAATGAAACAAAATACATCTCTTTGTGGAATGTACAATCACTGTGGAAAACATGTAAACATGTAAGCGACAGTACTCTACACCACTAATTCATTTTTTTACATTTTTTCGAAGCGCGCGCATGTTCTTATTGCCCGGCGCAGTCATATTGGTTCAGCCATTTAAATATTTCAAACTTGTTCATCGAATTCGATGTTAGTGACCCTAAAAGTCCCATTATAGCAAGTTTTATACAAATTTAAGTTTCAAAATAAAGTGAAAATTTCAGTCTTTATTTTAATTTTATTATTTTATTCCTTCTTTTGGATTAATCTAGGACAGGCAGACAAACCGACCGACAAACCGATACAAGGATATGTTCGTGGAATCCGTTTATTCTGAATCGGGGTGTAGTTACATTAAGAGAGTCATAGTCTCCAAGGTTTCTATTTTTTGCATTCCTAGTCTCCTTTTTCAGAAACAGCCGAAAAAGATTGCTCTTTGCTCCCTTATAAAAATATTTTACGAGGAAAATTATTGCAGGCTTATAATGATTTATAAAATTTTCTAGTAGAAGAGACCACTTTACAGTAGATATTAGGGGGTATGCACTGGCGTATCAGACCATACACGGGTTATTACACTGAAATTGTAGGTAGACGGATTCTGAGATAAAAACACATGTGATATAGTTGAGAGTAAGATTATAATTAGTCAAACGATACAAAGAACGCAAGGCAATTAACAGGATGAAGCTTGACGCATTCGCTAAAGGCCCAGGCCAGCCGTTGCCGGGCAATCTCAGTAGAAACGTAAAAGGGAGACGTTAAGAACGTCGAGAGCATAACAAACCTCAAGAAAAATATATGAAAAGCAAATAAACTCAATATTATTACTAAATTCACAATTTCTATAGCAAATCTTACAAGAAAGTAGTTAATTAGCTGTACTAAGCTTTTGCGTTAGACTCTGTAAAGAGCACGAACAATATGTAATCAACAGCTAATTGCTATTTTCTGATAATAATATATCTTTAGGAGTTACTCTGCTAGTAATTGAAAATTTAATAGAGCCTGGTGGGTTCAAGCGAATGAATATAAATTTGCCATTGAAACACAGGATCTTTCTGACGCCAAAAATATTATATAAATTGTGAAATCACTACAGAAATGTAAATATCTCAAAAGGCAAACCTGATGTCATAGGGCAAACATCCCTCAATGCGTTTAAACTTGACTCACAATATCTTCACAAGGGGTTTATGATATACCAAAATATGATGATCTACTTTAAGAAAAATAAAATCCAATTTTTCTTGTTGCAGAGTTAAGTTCACATTTCGAGTGCTTACCAAATGGCGATCCTATTCCTGGCGTTCCTCGTTTTGGATCGTCTTATCCTCCAGACAGGCCTAATTCTCTAGAAAGGTATTTTATTCCTGCCGAGCCACCTTTTCGCATCAGGTCCAAGTCTCCTCCTGCCAGACCTCATTCTGCTGAAAGAGCTCCTCTTCCGGCAGAATCTTCTCTTCGTGCCAAGTCCAAGTTTTATCATGTCAGTGATAAATCCTTACATATACTTGGATTTAAACTTAAAAAACTTGAACATATTAGGCTTATTCCCCACACCAATCCGCACCGGCGATTCGAAATTCGAAGATACGCTTTCCCCGCCGATAAACCAATTCTTTTGAGAGCAAAAGGTAATGGTCCTGCGCCCGTGCCAACCAACGAACAAATGGTACTAGCAACGTCTACTGGTGACGTCGTTGCAATAATGAGACAAAATACAGTTCTTCGTGGAATATTTAATCATGATGGAAAACGGGCGGGCATAAACATGGAAAGTGGCGCGGTGTTCAAATTGGCCCCAGAATTAATCCGTGAAACTCCATTAGGCTACGAGCGTACCATCAAAAAGAATTTCAAAGTAGTGCTTTTGAGCAATGTTTAAGCATGTAAGACTTAATAAGCCATAATTATTATTACGTTGTTTGTAATAAAAAATGTAAAAACAAGTGTGGAATCAAGAGTAAAATAAATTGCAAGAAAAAAGCCCGCTAATTTGAATCTTCTAATTTTTTTACCAAATTCGATGTTAGCGAATCCAAAACCCTTATACACTAAGTTTCATAAAAATACGTAGAAATTTTGACACTCCTATTGCATCTACCATTTTAAAGTTTCACATTTATACATCAAATTCGATGTTAGCGACCCTAAAAAACCCCTTATGCCATTTCTTATGAAAATCCGATGATTGCTTTAATTTTCTCCACTTTTGGGAGTCTCGTGGCCCACTGGACCCTGAAAAATACCATTTGTTCAATTAAATCATTCTAAACTCCGTATAAATTAAATGGATATTATATTAATCTCTGTACCTACGTTCTGGACTCTGTGAAAAGCACAATCAATACATAATTAACAGTTAATCGGCTTTCTCTGTTATAAAAATATCTTTGGTTGCTACTGTGACAGTGATTGGAAATTTACTGGAGCCTCGTTGACTCAAGCGGATGAAATTTATTCTTCTAATTCTCTTAAAATATTTTTTAAAAATAGTATTATTTTTTTTAACTTTTAAATAGGCGGTTCAATCAGACGATATATTAATTTTCCATTTAAACATAGGACCTCTCTGAAACCTAAAACATGATATAAATCGTGATATCACGAATGAAATGTAAATATCTCAGAAGGAGAACCTTGACGCCTCTAATCGATAAGATAAGGAACATTATATTAAGGAACATAATATTCAACAGTTACGTTACTAATCCAATTCGTTATTAATACATTAACCGATTCCTTCAATAATTAGAAAAGATGACGTTTGTTCATACACTTATCATATCCTTGGCAGTTATCCTAAACTCCATTGGTAAATATAATAATATAATATTTCTATAATTATTTCTGTATTATTAAACCTATAGGAAAATCATAATTTTTTCAATTTAATCTGCATTCGGTCCCATTCTCCATTTGCCTTCCAACTTCGTTTGAGTTTGTCCTCGGTCTAACTTATAACGATCAAACATCTAAATGGATACGTCTACGAGCACATATGATACGCTCTAAACTCTTCATGTGCAGAAATGGTGTAATCCCAATTGTGCTTATGTAAATGAAAGCGATCAAATGCCTAACCAGACACATTATACGTGCACATTTCTTGCACCCCTGCTAGTCTAAATTAAACCGACTAAATGTCTAACAAGACACGTCTACGTGAACATATGTTATAATCTGAGATGTGTACCTGAAGAGATTGTAGATTCTCAACTATGATCGTCTAACATAAAATGATCAAATTGCTAACTGGACACATCTATGTGCGCGTATGGTACACTCTAAACTATGCACGTGAAGTTTGAAGAAAGCCAGTGGATCCCTGTAGGCCCACGCGGACGGCTTCGGCTTAACTTTATATCTGCCTTAACCTTACAAGTTTTTCATGTTGACGTTGTCGTAAATTGTCAACGTTCTTCTATTTTTCACTTCAGTATAATCATAGGCACTTTTTTTTTAATATTTGGGAAAAGAATAAATGACATATATGTACATTGCAAGATTAAAAACACAATTTTACTTGTTTTCTTAATTTGTTAGAAATTGTAAAAATTTATTTCTAATAATGAAAGAAGTGAGTCAGTTGTAAACCAATAATCATGACATAAAATGGAAGAAGTGGTAAATACGTAAACCATCATCAAATCAATAATATGAATCGTGTTCATGGTCTGTGTAAATGAAAAAAAAAGTATCCGTGAAAATAAAACTGCGTATGCGCGTCGTGCATATATATTTATCATATTGTCAGAAGAGGCCCTGGATTCGAAACGCCCGAAGACCTATCTAATTTTTGATTGCATTACTGTTCTGCTTGCCATCCTCCAGTCATCCTCACAGTCAGAGGAGTTCGAACAGCCCCTTCCTCTGGTTCGGAACAGGGGAAGTGCACCTGCACAAGATGTTTTAGTATTTCGCTAGCCGTTTCTGTCGTGCCACGTGTTTGCAAAATTAATACCCTCAGTTGGCATATAGGGTTTCTCTATACGGCTCTTTGGTATTTCGCAGCATCAGGTATATTCTGAATGCCCTGACAAGGCCCCCTCCATGAGTTCCTTTTGACCGATTGTATTTCGTTAATATATCTTGCTACACTATCATTATACAAAACACCATTCCTAGTTTTTCCTGGCTCTATTATATGATAGTCTTCTGGTTTCTTTTTTCAAAGTCTGAAGTCTACAATTCCATTAAGTGTCATCCTTGTCTGTCCTTCTAATGCTTAGAGGACAATAATCTTCACAAGTTTTATGTATGATCCTATTCACTATATCCACAGCAAATTCCTGCTGATCAGTTTATCTTATCCTCGCAGGAATAATTGCTAAGGACTCTTCAAGATCTACCCTACATTTGCCCTAGTCAGTCGGTTTGGGGTTTCTGCACCTAATCAGATTAGCATAAGGTTAAATCAATAACCTCATGACATCTATTTTTTACAATCGTTGGTGCATTTCTACGAGTCAACATGGTTAAATCGGTAGTTAAAAGGTAATCCAATAGGTACTCACCTATGTTGTTGATGTTCTTACTGTTACATATTGTATGATGCGCATTCTTATCACATCCAATGATCAGGGGCCATTCTTGCGAACTATAGTAATCCACCAAACGTCTCAATTGCTCTGATGGCCGTGGGTCTAGAGAATCGAAAGGTAGGTATTCTGAGCAAATCAACATGGGCTGCTTCCTCCTCTTTGGTGTACAATTTTAATATAGCTATAAAATGCTATAAAAATGTTATTCTCTGAGAAGTGCTGATAAGTAAGATGCTACTTTATAAAAATCTTCAGAATTTTAACAATGTATATTCATAAATGATTATTTATTTAGTTTAACAAAAGTCTAAAATCCACTAGAAATATAAGCACTGACACATTATTCCTGGAATCAAAAAATAAGGGTCATGAATATCTAGAATACATTCATCGATATATACAATTGCAACAAGATCGCTAGGATTAAGATTCTAGAAGCTATTTGCAAAATTATACTTTTTCCTCACATAAAGAACGTTCATAAATGCTAGCTGACTGGCGTAAACACTGCATTAAATGTTGTAGTCCTGTGCTGAATAAGTGATATGGCCTATTTATGAATTGTAAACCGACCAATATAGTATATGACGTGTCACGAAAAAAGATACCTAACGGATCGAAAGCGAATTTGAAAGGGCAGCCGATTCAGGGAAAGGCAACCAATTAGAATCACGGCCTAGAAGCGTAATCCCGACTCCATTACAAAAAAATTATAGCGCATATAATTTTTCTTATTTTGCATTAGGAACCTTTTCTCGTGGCACGTCACATATGTGGTACAAAGTCATTAGTGTCTTAATGCTGAAAATGGTATAAAACTGAGTCAGGGACTTACATTTTTTTTATAATAAAGATATTAACCCTGCATTCGGCGGAAAGTCTTACAAAATCTTCCAACCATTTGCAAAATATGCAAGAACCATTACTCTTCAGCTTGACTACATTTAGTTTTAAACATTATTCATCCTGTTCTACTTTACGTAATTACGCGTTAATACTTCGACTGAAATTGGTACATATACGAGTATTATCTTGTGTGTTCCCGAGGAGGATGATTCAGAATGCCGCGGCAAAGAATTACGATGTGACGCTTTTGCACATTCTGCTCTCTAAAAATACACACAATTACGTGAGCTTTCTGCCTCGCAAAGTTACATATCAGAACCGTTGAAACCCACAACAAAAGCGGAATGTAACGTTTGGATTTTGAACGTTTTGGAGCCGGGTTTGATTCGGATCTGAAAACGTTCCGGCCTCTGAAAGTGAATCTAAAAATGTTGTCCGTATTGACATATCCCTTTCTCTTATCAGGACTGGTTAGCATGTTCAGAAATCGTCAGAACTTCTGACCATTTGTAGCGATTGAAATTTTAGGTTATTTTCACTTTGCATCATTTTAAGAAATTCTTAAAGAATTCATTCGCGGTTACATTGACTCGGTTACAGCCGACTCGGAACACTAAGCGGTATGGAATGGAATCGTCGATATGTTACACTTCTAACTATGCACGTGCACATATGGCACTCTCCTAAATGTACAGGTGCACATATGGCACACTCCCAACTGTACACGTCGTCCGTGCAAAGACGTACCCATCCCGTCCAAAACAATCTGAAATAAGGAGAAAAAATGATTGCAGTTATCCTCAATTATATTGGTAAATATAATAATGTAATATATCTATAAGCTCAAGTATATTATTTAACATATATGCAAATTAGAACTCGTTGCGACTTGTTCCAAATTTTGTCGGAATTGCCATTTTCTTCCAAACTTTTTTCGCGTTTGTCCAATGGAGAGCTGTATGCCGCAAAACGCGGCATGGCGCTGTATCAGCCTAAAGACGACGTGGAGCCATATTAAAGTTCTCCAATTCTGGGTAGTTCAAGGTCGAGTAATTTAATGGAAAATATGACTTTTTCACGCTTCTGGACGTCTACATGCACATATGGTACATTCAAATTTGTTTTTTTTTTCTACAAACCCGTCCCCATCTTTTTAATTTGATTGCTTGATGTGCTTCGAGAAATTGTACCTTTCTATAACTATTTTTTAAAATATTGTAACTATTATTATTATAAACGAAATTGAACAAACGAAAGCATAATTTGGACATTTAAACGCAAAACACTAATAAGTGTAGTTAAAAATAGTAGTTTTATGAACAAATTGGATCATCAAATGCCTAAAAACTACATTATTGTAATCATGTGAAATAGCCGCTTAATAGGTATAAACGGTTGTTATTCGTGTAATAATTAAGTAATAGCCGGCGTAATGGGCTTCATAGTGTTACTTCTCTAATCGATGAGATAACGAATATAGAATATATGTATTGTATAATCTAAATACGGAACACAATATTCATCAGTTACATTATTATCAAATTCTTCATTCATACATTAACCGGTTTCTCTACTAATTAGAAAAGATGACTATTTTTCATACGTTCAACTTATCCTTGACGGTTGTCCTCAGTCCTATTGATAAATATATACATAGATTCTATACACTCAGATTGTAAAGACTTTATTTGATTTCGCGTAATCTTTATGTGTCAAACTTTTAACCACTCTCATAAATTTTTACAGTTTTATCGGCTTTTAATGTATCTTGTTGTCTATATCTCATTTTCACGATATCTAGTACCCTCGGTAATTCAAGGTTACAGGTTTAGTGTGCTTTTCTGTCTTATCGGTCTTTGCCAAAGGTAGGATTTCAAAAATTCTCTGGGAATTTCACTCAATAAGCCAAGCTTCAAGGACTTTTTACGTCCTTAGTTGAGATTTCTCATGAATGCAGATTAGGCTAAAATCTCTGCCATTTCTCCGATGGAAGCTAAATAAGCAAGCGCTCTTAAAGACGTCCACGTAGAAAAATTAGATATCACCGCTCCTTACTCTAATTCAGCATCCATGCTTTCACGTTTGTAGGAAATCAGCCCGCATAGTCTACATGTCGAAAAAGGCTGAGGTTCTTCCACGCTTCCGTATTTTACTCTGTTCTATTGCAAAATAGTCGGTCGAGGCTGGATTCATTCCACGCTTGAGGTATACCTGTGAAAAGTTTTCCAGCGGCAAACATCGCTAATGCCTTCACCTTGACTCACAATATTCCCGCAAGGGGTTCATGATATAGCAACATACTATTGTCTACTTAAAGAAAAATGTAATCCTCTTTTTCTTATTGCAGAGTTGAGCTCACATTTTGAGTGCCTACCTAATGGCGATCCTGTTACTAGCGTTACTCGTTTGGACACTTCTTATTCTCCTGAGAGACATAAGACTAGTGCAAGGTCTCTTAGTCCTGCCGAACTTCCTGTTCGTGTCAGGTCCAGGTCTCCTTTTGCCAGACCTAATTCTCCTGAAAGGGCTCTTCCTCCTGCAGAGCCTCCTTCCTCCTCCTCCTCTTCGAGGTCCAGGCCTGCTCGTCCTTTACGAATACTTGGGTTTGACATTAAAGAACTTGCACTTCTCCGGCTTATTCCGCACACCAATCCGCACCGGCGATTTGAAATTCGAAGATACATATTTCCTGCCGATAAACCAATAAAGTTGCGTGGAAAAGGACTGTGGAACATGAGGGCCATGCCTACCGAAGAACAAAAAGTATTAGCAACATCCACTGGTGACGTCGTTGCAATAATTATAAAAAATACAGTTCTTCGTGGAATATTTAATCATAATGGAAAACGGGCGGGGATAAACATGAGAACCGGAGCGGTGTTCGAGTTAACACCAGAAATAATCCGTGAAACTCCACTAGGCGACGAGCGTACAATCAAAAAGAATTTTCAAGTGGTGCGTTTGAGCAACGTGTGAGCGTGTAAGCGTGTGATATTTAATAGCATTTAATTATTACTACGTTATTGATAACAACAAATTTAAAAACAAATCTAAAAACAAAAGTAAAATACATTTCAAGATGATTTCTTTCATTTTTGCCGCTTTTGGGGTCTCGCGCTTCGAACTTAATTAAAGTATGTACAAATCGAAAAATTTCCTGAATTATTCTGAGCTCCATTCTAAATTAAATGGATTTTATATAAATCTCCGTACCTACGTTCCGGTTTAATCATATAGATATTGCAAAATAAACTAAAAATTTAAGTTTTTACTATTATTTAATTATTTATTATTTTATTCCTTCTTTTGCATTAATCTTGGTCAGATAGGCAAGCCGACAGACAGACATTTTCATAACATTCTTTTTGCATCTTTTTGCAACAATGCGGAACAGTTTTCATATTCAAATCCGGTCTGCATTAGTATTCAGTTAACTATTTCTATAACAAAAGTACCACAAAAGTAGTTAATTATCTGTATTACAAGTTTATGTTAGTTTTTCAAACTTCCAAATAGGCCATTATATTAGATGCCTCTAATCGATAAGATAGAAACTAAGGATACATGTATTATATACCTTAATTAAGGAACATAATATTCATCAGTTACATTATTATTAAAATTCTTCATCAATACATTGTGATAGTATAAAATTTACCTGTCACTTGTTTGAAGGGATCAACATAACCGCTCCCACCGGCACCGGAAATGATCATCCTCTCTCTTCGCTCGGGAATTCGGAACGAGAGTCAAACTCCGTAAGGGCACTTTCGGCACAGCACTGACTAATTTTATTCACACCTGTTCCTTTTGATTTATTTTTATGTATCTTTTGTTATCGTCGAGATCTCTTCGGAGAGCGAAACTGACAGTTCAGCGTAATATAAAATTACTACTATTCGTAACACAGGCACAAAAAAAAAGTGTACATAGCCAAAAAAGCGATCTATGTAGCATTTTAGTATTGGTATAGCATAGTAAAAATCTGCATTGATTAGAATTTTCTGCTCACCAGATTTTTTTTTATTCGGGTTTGAATTTGTTGGTTATGTCAAATTATCTCAATTAGGTTACCATACATCGAAAGTCATTTTTTCCGCCGTAAAATTAATTTTTGACAGCCCTTACTTTAGAAAAGATTTCCCCAGATTTTGGTAGCAAAAGAATGTTTTTCCAAAGTTATTAACAATGAAAATTTAATGTTACAACAAGAACAATTTCGTTTTGTTGAAGGTAACGGTAACGCGTTATTTTTTTTTTTAATGTAACGGTAACGGTAACTCGTTACAACTTTTTGGTAACGGTAATGCTAATTAACGCACGTTACCAAACGTTATTTTACAAAAATTTGGAATGCTAAGTATTAGATTAAATATTTAAATATCAAGTACCGGTGTGCCAGCAAAATATTTTTTCTCTACTAAAATGCGCTATGATGATTGTGGAACAATTTTTAAATTGTAAGGTTGGTAGTTTTGTAGCGCGAAACGAAATCTGTTCAAATAAATACGTTCACGAGTCACGTGACTGGCGTGACGTTGCGCCGGTATTGTTAGTCTCACGTGCAAGCGAGAAATGCGAGAGTACGCTATCCGCGGTGTTTTCATTTTTCATCAGATTGATATTCAACAAAAGTGAAAAAAAAAGAAAACTGCAGATGACATCGAAATAGATTCTGCTCACGATACTCCAGACTTGAGTGACCAGAGTGACATGGTTATGTCTAGTACTAGTCGTGATGAAAACGGGATACCAAAAATGCCTTGGCCGGCTTATTTACCTTTTTTCAAACCCATTTCTAAACATGGAAACGTAATAACTTTTAGTTGCAAAATATGTATCGTAGCAAAAAGTATTCGTGCTGCTGTTTCGTCTTCATCCAATTTAAAAAAGCATATTGAGGTAAGTGCTTACATAGTTTTTTTTATTTGGTCGTTTTACAGTTTAGAAGCAAATTCGACTCCTTAAATTATTTGTTACATTTTGTTATAAATTTTTAATTTTTAATTGACTAAAGTCGAGAAGTTTTCATATTCTAACCTCAAAATTTTTTCAATTAACACCTAGAACTGGACTGATTCTTTTGGATAAAAGACATCGTATGAGCAATGATCTTTTCGAAAAATTGGTATTATTGAAAAAAATATATAATTTTTTATGGAAAGTCTAGTGTATAGATGTATGATTTATGAAACTGTATAATTTAATGTATTAAAAATTTAATTAAAAAAAGTAACGTAAAGGAAACGCGTTACTTTTTTCATTAACGGTAACGGTAACACGTTATTTTTTTAAAGTAACGGTAACGGTAACGCGTTACTTTCAAAGAGTAACGTGTCAAACACTGATAAATAATAAAAATTTTAATATTGAATGAACTGATCTTGCTGAATGCTTTTCATCAACGAGTTCTACAGTATATGACCATGCCAGTGCGTATTGCGAATCATCACCTAAAAAATATAAATTCTAAAATATAGCAATTAGGAAAAAATTTTAAATGATCAAATTGGTGAAAGAGCATCCTAAATGGTCGTTAAAAACATTGCATCCACGCGGAGCAACAGCTTCAAGCAGGAAACGTGTCATTCCTCGTTGGGAAAAAGAAATTTAAAAGTGGAGGATCAAGAAAGGAGAAGTGTGAAGCAATTGATAAATGGGCGTACGATCGGTTTGAAGAAGCAAGAGATAATCGAAACTTAGTAAGAACGCGAGATTTGCAGTGCTGGGCAATGGAAGCTGCTATGCAGTTTATAGGCTTTAATTTTTTTGCGTCACATAGGTGGCTTTTTACTTTCGAAAGGTGTCATCGAATTAGGCAGATAAAAGTAACGTTTCACGCAAATTCCAAAGTTAAAAAATCAGCAGAAGCTATCCAAGAAAAAGCTCAAGTTTTTCAAGTTCAAACCCATGCACTTGCAGAAAAAATCGAAAACGTAGATTATGTAATTAATACTGATCAAACAGGATGCGAATATCGAGTTGATGTAAAGAGAACTTTAAATGAAATAGGATAAAAGAGAATTGAAGTCAATCTTGCTGACATGAAAAAAGTCACTCAAAATAACACATACAGCTACTTCCTAAAATTTTTCTCCGCATGCAAGAAGTAACACGAAAATTTGGACCAAAAGCCAAAAAAAAGTAGACGAATATATGGTGACTTATCCAAAATTGTTCATTAGATCTTTAAAATCAGGAAAACTGAGCAAGAACCTGTTCGAGTCATATCTAAATAATATCATTTCACCCCATATCGAAGACAAGGAATTTTTGTTAATTTTGGACTCCTGGGGAGGGCAAACTGATACATCACTTTTGGACTCAAAATTTAAAGAAGAAAAAGATCGACCGCTCTGCACTCTGAAAATTATACATGCTTGGTGCAGAAACTACCTCTGTTTTACTGTCTTTTTTAATAAGTACCATCCACAAGTGTGTACTAAACAAGCAAATTGATAATAATTTTCCTCATCGCATAACATGTCTTTATTAATTATTACGCATGAATTGTTATTCTAACCAAGTTGTGCCAGTAATTAAATTTATTAATGTGTTATTAGATAAAAAATTAAAACAAGTGAGCTTTAACCAAATTAGTTTCTGAATAAAAATGTTTAAAAGTCAATGGTAATTAAATTTATATTATTCCTTTTTTCTATACTAGAGCGTCGCAACTCGTTATTTTCTATTAGAATAGTTGATAGATTAACCTTTAAGCTGTTATTTTAGCTCTCTTGTAACATATTTTGGATTATCATAATTAGTCCGGCAGATAACGTGAACAATTATATATTTTGTGTAGTCACAAACGAAGGCATTCTTTAAATGCTTTTGGAACTGAAAATATTTCTACAGCTTTTTCTAGGACATCATCTCATTATTATGAAAAAAAACGGCCCACCGTACGTACATTTTCGCATAATTTGTACAATTAACAACGATAGTAATCAGTTGTGCGTCTTCGAGAGACCTCGGGCGTTCAGATCCGTGAATTAAAGTCAGTGGCTCTTCAAGACTCAGTTAACTGTTCAGTGATTTCCCGACTCGATCGTCTTCTGGTGTTGTGGGAAGTGACGAGTCGGATGATGTATCATCTCCGGTCGCGGCGGGATCGATCGTTCGGTGAACGATCGTGATCGTAGCTTCCGGAGGCTACATCTGTGCCAATTTTCTCCAACAACCAAAACCTTTTTTTGGACACAAAGGGAGTGCTTCAATGGATATCCTCGGGGACTCGTATGCCGGACTCAATCGATAAAAGGTATTTAGCCGTTAATGATAACGATGGTAAATTGTCGTTCTCCTTTTCGTCGACTTTGACATGACCGAGCATGGTTCCTTCGCTATCCCATGCCAGTCCGTCATTAATTCATAACAATTTTATTACCAAACGTTTTTTCGCATCTTGCATAGTTTTACCGAAAGTATAATTTTGTATTGCTAATTATATGCAGATGAATCCCATCGTCAATTTTTTTCATGATTCACTTGAAAAATAGTCACTATCCGCTGGACTATATTGTTTAACAACTTTTCCAAAAGCGACAAAAACGATTTTTTGTTGTTACTTTCTGTCGAGCGCTTGAGCGCAAATATTCAAACCTCGATATCTGGAAAACTAAGGCCCATAAGATCAAAAGAAAAAATACGCTCCTAATGGATTTTTATGTACTTTCTTCCTGCAAAATCCCAGTCGAATCGGCAATGACCATCTCGCGCTTAGAGAATGTTGTGCGTCAGTTTATTTAAAAGAATTGTCATTTTCATCTCGAAACACCTATTTGCATGTAGGGAATTTTTATATGAGTAGTATGATATGAAGAATATGATGTATTAAGTAATATCCGCTTTTTATAGATGTAAAAGTACGTCAGATGATTGACACAGAAGAAGGGCGGGATATAATTCTTGTTAAGAGGGACTAGGGACAACAACTGCCCTTTTTGGGATCTGTAGAATGGCTCGCTTTCTAAACCACAGCAGTATCGAAGTCAGCGTAGGCGCAGTGTGAGAATGATGCCGTAGTGCGTCCGACGATAATTTTGGTTATCACACCTAGGATGGCGGACTCACCTGCGATCGGGCCGGGATTTCGAAAGTGCAGGTATTTTCAAACATCATGGGAAAATCGAATAAACCAACAAAAATCAGCAACTTAGTTCCAACGCAGCCAGAAGCAGTACACACGAGTGCAATAGTGACACTGGCCAATTTTGCTAAATTTGTAAATTTGAAACTATATTGCACACAAAGGTGCACAGTACAGGTCTATGATACTATTACAACACAGAAGAGTTCTTTTGCACATGCAGCTGCGCAGTGCACTTCAAAGATACCTACGGATGCACAGTAAACTTATAAGACACATAAGAGGGTGCAGTAAAGATCCGTAATACTCGAGCAGTGATGCCAATGCTTGCGCATTTTTCAATAATTATTAACTTCAATTACAAGAATTGTTTTTAATTTCGATTTTGAATTACGCGCCGACTGCGGCCAACCAGTGCTCGGCCCGAACGCAATCGCAGTAGCATAAGGTGCCCACATTGGCATCACTGTACTCGAGCTGCGAAGTAGAGTTCTTCAGCACATGCAGCTGTACAGTGCAATTCTACAACACCTATGAATGATCAGTAGACTTTTA
>CAKNWW010348058.1:7233-19127 GCA_932074435.1 Andricus kollari | reverse complement strand
AAAGTTAAAGATATTAAGAAATTCAACATTAGAAAAAAGATTTCAAATGGTTTTTCTTTGGAATGTCATGCATGTGAATAATTTGAACTTTTACACCACTGATACCGACAAACGTGACAGAAACACTTACACTTACAAAAACAGCCAAAACAGAAAAATGGATCCTAGAATTGCGCTAAAGTGCAAGGACTGCCGTGCCGAATTAGTCGGAGGGTAAGCACTCCTAGCGCACAAATGCAAACCATGGTCGGAGCTAGGCCAACCTCCCCTTGATGAAACAGAGGAGGAATGGAGAAGAAGAAGGAAAGAAGAGGACACAATTAAAAAGGAAAGAAGGGAAAGAGAAATGAATGAAGGAGTTAAAAGAATGAGAGAAGAAGAATTGAAAAAAATAGCTAGAGGAGACAGAGAAGAGTGGCGAGACGTTTATAACGCAAGAGCGAGACAAGAGCAGAAGGGACGTAATGAACATGCTGAAAAGATAGTAGCAACGAAAAAATTGAAAAAGGGGGCTACTACCAAGAGAAGATTGGAAAGGAATCTTCAAGTGGAGAAAAGAAGAAGAAAAGAAGGCAAAAGGGAAGGAAATGGAAAATAGAGTTGAAGAATTGGAAGAAAGAATACTTAAACAAGTAGCAGAAGAAAGAGAAACAAGGAAGCAAGAGGAAGAAAATATGAAGAGCACCCCGCTGATGTACGGCTCTGCGGGCCCAGGACCAGGAATGGGGAGATACCGTTTCCTGGTCCTTATAGCCAAAACCTCGTCCTCCCAAATCAGTCTTGTGCTCCCTGCACTATCACCTGGTTGATACCTAATCCGTGCCCAACCCCGCAAATTCCCTGACGACACCCAACTATCCCGAAAAACGCTTCCATCGCTACACCACAACCTCATCTACGTGGTCGAACCACCATTTGCTCCGGAACCTTAGCTTCGACTCCCGGGTTCACTCGACAGCTTTCACCCGATCTTGGCTTCTTCGCCCGGCTCGGGCTTAGAGATTACGGACTCGTGAAATGACCTGTAAGTTAGTGCAATAAACCACTTATATATTTAAATCGTTTCCATAATTGACTTCACCCGTTTACCTCGACGCCCCACAATCCACCCTTTCCCTTAATTTGCGAGATCCCTCGCAATATTTCAGAAAAGGGGAGTTATACTGGAGTCTGGATTTAATTTAGGTTTTGAGCATTGCTTGCAATCTCCGCGGGTCAGTGGCCGCGCACTGCTCCTTTATCCCACGCTCCTGGTATTTCACGCTTGATTAAATACCCTATTCCGACTTCGCAAGACTCCACTCTCAGCTCAAATTAGAAGAAGGGAATTAAAACAAAATTTATCTTCCAATTTGAAATTAAAATTCTACGTCCAAAATTCGCTGTTCCGCATAGCCGATCCTATATGATGCTATCCGATTCGATTCGGTTCTATCTTATCCAGTCCGTACGTATCACATCTGATACAATCAGTTCCTATTTATTTCTATCCGGTCCTATGCAATCCTTTTCGATTCAAACCTATAATATCCGGTCCAATTCTATCCTATTCGTTCATATCCAATTAAATCTGGTCCCATTTGATCATAACTGGTCCTAGCTAATCCTATCCTGGCCAATCTGATCCTATTACGTACAATATGATGATATTCGAGTTCCTAGGGCGATGAGTAAATATTAACCGGTTTGGTTTATATATCGAGGAATATATTGGAGTATTTGCATCAAAATAAGGAAAACAATTACGTAAAAGGAAAACAAGGTCCATTCTAACCAACGTACGACTGTCTAATTCAAGATAAATTTAGTCCTCTTATTCTTGTTGCAGAGTTGAGTTCTTAAACCTTAAACCTAATTCTCGGTGTTCCTCGTTCCGGAACTTCTTATTCTCCTAAAACATATCATACTCGTCAATTGTTTTCTCAAACTGCTGAGCGTTTTAAAAAGAAATTGTCTTCTCCACTTCTAATAGTGACATCTTTGCAATATTGGAGAGTAATGAAAAACTCAATGAAAACGAATCTTCTTTAAAACTGATTAGATTTCCAATACTAAATAGATCTTTAAGGTAGAATTTGCGATATTTTCGACTTTCCAATTTCTCGCGCGGAAGTCCCTGGAATTCTGAAAAAGATGTACATGGTTGTCTCCATCAAAAGGAACGACACTTCCTTGAAGTTTCTAACGCGTCACCATTACTGAAAAATGTAACGTTCCAGGTAACGCGTTAAAAGTAACACGTAACTGCTAAATACTGATATTTGAAATCAGAAACAGGAAATTCTTTTCAATATATGTAATTGTGTCTTGCAACAGGGAGTTTCCGTAAAAAACTATTATTAGACTTTGAATTAGAGTTCTACGTTCGAAATTCACTGTTTAAATCATAAATCTCATAAATCTTTTCAAATGTTAATTAATCTCTCGAAATCTTTGAAAGTCGTTTAAAATAATTCGTGTGTTTAAATTTCGTTATAATTGACCGGGAAATATTAACAACTGACGGGGATAAAACCGGAAAATGACCGTGAATTTAAAATCATTTTACATCTACACCAACATTTTTTATAAAACGTGAAAGATTACTTAAATTTTAATACCAGTTTTAACAATTTCAATTGACACATTTTTGCCCTTGAAACTGACTCTGATGAAATGTAAATATCTGATAAACATAAGCTTAGCACGACAGTCCAAGGGATAACGACTATATGGTATATAAATATGCTTCATTATATTGTATAATTTAAGAAAGCTCTAGAATATTCTCTGGTCACATTTTGAAACAAATTTTTTAATAATACATTAATCAGTCTGTTCTCTAATCAGAAAAGATGGGGACTGTTTCTACTCTCGTCGTATTCTTTGCCGTTATCCTCAAATCTATTGGTGAATTTAAAAATAAAATATAAATCTATAATTTTAAGTACATTTTTGAGCATTTCGCAATTTACAATTTTTGTGACTATCTGATTATCTGATATATTGATATAGTGTTTACCAGATGGATGATGTCAAATTCCCGGTCAATTGTTTGTTCTTTCAGGTCAATTAAAAGATTTGAATAATATCAAACAATTTGTAAAGATTTCTAGAGATTTTCAAATATTTCAAAAGGTTTTAAAGACTTCTGCTTTGGAAGACTGACTTCTGAAACATAATTCTAATTCTAACTTGGATCAGCAGATCATTTTCTGTCATAAGACTAACGATTCTGATTGGAACAGTGAATTTTGTAAAAGAATTATAAGTCTGAACTCAAACGGGGATGCTTTTAAACTCTAACCCACATATAATTGTCTAATTAAAAAAAAAGTGAATTCTCTATTTTCTGTTGCAGACTTGAGTTCACAGACTTCAAACCATATTCCTGATATTCCTGGTGCCGGAACTTCTTATTCTTCTGAAAGAAATCATTCTAGTGAAAGTTCTCCCACAACTTCTAATCCTCCTCTTCGTGTCAGATCCAGGTCTCCTCCTGCTAGGGACCATTCGATACGCTTATATGGACTGACGCGTGAAGAACTCAGATCAGTCCGGCTTATTCCCAACACGAATCCGAACCGGCGTTTCGAAATTCGAAGTTATACTTTTCCTCGCGATAAACCAGTTCATTTGAGAGGACAAAATTTGTCTCTTGAGGCCATTCCGACCGAAGAACAACTAGTGTTATCAACGTCCGATGGTGACATCTTTGCAATATTGGAGAAAAATCATACAATTCTTCGTGGAATATATACAATGAAAGGTCACTCTGGATACCAGACTGAAAGACGGGTGAAATATAACATGGACAGCGGCACGATTAAAGAAATGACCACCAAAGAAACCAAAGAATCTCCATTAGGCACTCGTAAAACAGTCACTAAGAGTTTTAGAACAGTCCTTGCAAACGACTCTCCTCCATAACTAATCAGATTTCCAATAGTAAACAGGTCTCAAAGTTAGATTTCAAAATATTTTAGACTTTCTAACGTCTCATTCCGAAGTCCCTGGAATGCTAAAAATAGTACAAAGTTGTATTGTATAGCAGAAATTACCCATGTCGGTCGATCCAGATGAATGTCACTTTAACCTATTTTGGAACGCTCTAAAAAATTCATCAAGCTCTGCATCAAATATTTTGAATCACAGACGACATATTTCCTCCCCACAAAACGCTATTATTTATTAAATAAAGTAAGATTATTTCTGAGATAAACTTTATGTAGTTGATACTCACCAACCCACCAGCCAGGAATCGTCACAAATGGTCAGAAGTTCTGACTATTTCTGAACATCCTGACCAATCCTGACGATTCTGACTATTTCTGAACATATGCTGATACACATCCTATCAGCTAGCTAATCGGCCAGGACCGCAGGTAGGACAACGGGAAAGAATTAAAATAAAATGTATTCAAATTTGAAAGAAGCGCGCCGAGATACAATATTTTGACGTTTTTGGGCTCCGAAACTATATTTAAAAGCTCGTATTGGGAGCGACTTATCCCTAATTTTAACGTTAGACCAATCGAATTGCTGACATCACTCAATGTTACGGTCGAATAACCAATCGTGATCGAGGTGGCTTTGCTTCTCCAACTGCTACCAGACAATTAACTTGAACGGCAGCTCAAGATCGAGGGTCCAAAGCGTGACCCCAAAGCCCTCTCCATAAAAATGATGTTAAAAACTTATTTTATTATATTTCTTCAATGCCCCAATCTCCGCTACGTAATATACTTCAATATTTTTTGTGACTCTCTCCCAATCTTACTAAAATATTTCTAAGGTTTCATAAACTTAAGGAAGGGGCATCTTATTTGGTGTGAAATTCTTTTTCTTGGTTGAGAATTCACCATTTTGGTTGAAAAATGCAACTCATTTCATTGCTAGTCACATGTGTACTATGAATATTATTTTAAATTAAGAAACTTAGTTAATTTTATGAGTAAATACGAATCAGATTGATATTTTATCAAATTTGACGTCACCACAGTCGAAATCTGCCTTAGCAACAGTAGTACATTTATAATAAACTCAGCCTATACTTAAGCTTTAAAACAAACATTGTCTTTCACAAGGAGATTATTAGCACGTGTCCTTCATCAAAAATTATTTTTTTTTCTTGATGTTAGTTACATAATTCGAGATAGGAATATAAGAAAATTCCTATTCAAATTCAGAATTAAAATTCTCTACGTTAAAAAATCGCTCTTCCAAATCACAAAATTTTATACAATGTTTACGAATCTTGCGAAAGATTTACAAATCGTTTGGAATTATTTGAATGTTCTAAAATCTTTCAAATTAATCAGGGAAAAATAGCAAATGACCGGAAATTGAAAATCATCCTTCCGGTAGGCACCTTGTATTTTTTAGAATTTCTATTAGTTTTTAAAATAATTCATGATAGTAGACACTATATAAATTTTTCGTGTAAACTGAAACCAGCAATGCAAGTAGCATTCGGTATGCTACAATATATTTGGAAAGACTAGCTAAAAGTTCTTTTTCAGAAAAAATGTTAAAATTTATTTCGTATTCAAATTCAGATTGAGCATAGGTTTCAAGGAAATTAATTCATCATATAATTCGAGCAAATTCAAGTCCCATTTGTTTTCGCTTTTTTGTGTTAGTTTTAGTTGCAAATCTTTTAATTTTTGAAGAAGATAGTTATTAATGATTTAAAGATTTGATAGCTGTATCTAATACAGTAAAATAAGATCCATCTTTGAAGCAATTCGCCTCGCTCCGGAACGTTTTCTAGCTTTTGAAAATGGCTCTAATAGGCGTATATTTTTTGGAAATACATGTTTAAAACCAGCATATTTCGGGGAAATTGCTTCACTTTGCCATACATGCGTCAAATCATATAAACCTTGTTTAACCGCTGAAGGTGGATTCTTGGAAATCGGTCGTTTTTCGCCCTGCTCCGGAAAGTTTTCTAGCTATTGAAAATTGCTCTAATATGAATGTATTTAATGGAAGAACATGTTTAAACCCGGCATACTCCGGGGAAATTGCTCCAGTTTGCCATACATGTGTAAAATCATATAAACCGTGCTTAACAGCTGAAGGTGGATTCTTGGAAATCGGTCATTTTCGCCCCGCTCCGGAACGTTTTCTAGCTATTGAAAATTGCTCTGATAGGCGTGTATTTGATGGGAATACATGTTTAAAACCGGCGTACTCCGAGGAAATTGCTCCACTTTGCCACGCATGCGTAAAATCATATAAACCTTGTTTAACCGCTGAAGGTGGATTCAAAGACGATACCGGTCGTATCTCTGATAATGGGGACAATTTCCCCACAGTACGCCGGTTTTATATGTATATTCTTATCAAATACAAGCCTTCTGGAGTTATTTAATATAGCTGGAAAATGTTGCGGAGCAGGGCGAAAATCGACCGATTTCCAACATTTACCTTTCATCCCTGTCTCTACATCCTTTGCCAAATCAGTGGCTTGAGATAGATACCCTAAAAAACCTACATCTGTTCGTCTTCTATTCAAGATTCATTGAACCTTTTCAATTATTATTTCAATACTTTCTGCAAGGTGTAAATTTAATTCTTGCAACAATTTACTAACGCTAATGATCTTTCAGAGTATGTCATCCCACATCACAATCGAACACACGAATTTGAAGGTTACAATCTTCAGTATATATTTGGCCATTCCGCGAAAGTGACAATTAAAGAAAATTTAAAAAATTTGAATGATCTCAAAGGGTTTTTGAATATTCAAACAGATTTCTAAATATTTTAAAAGATTTGGAAGAATTACGATTCTGATTTGGTACAAAGAATTTTGTAAAAGAATTATAATTATGAGCTTAGACGGGAATATTTTTGAATCCCTCCGTGCGTAGGAAATTCTCTGTTCCAAGTAAAATAATATTTTTTTACGAAAATTTGCTGTCCTGAAGTCTAAATTATAGCTTTACGAACATTCCCTGTTCTAAAGTGAAAATTATAATTTATGGTGGAAGTGTCTTTTCTTAAAGTCTCAATTCTAACTATATGCGTCGAATCCCTATTCCAAGACACGATTGTATTTATATCTAAAAATTCACCGTTGCCAGAAAATGAAGCTTATCTTAAAGCATTTTGTGCTTTGGAAAATTTTGGAAAAAGTCTTACTCGTTTGAAGCTGAGAAATTAATTTAAGAAAATGTCCACCTTTTGAGTAAAAAAATTCGGTATTTCAAGATGTTCCCTCTTTCAAATTATCCTGGTTTCAAATCGGAAATTTCTTTATATGACAAGTTACCCCTCCTGCGACGTACATTCAGGTGGTGCATTCGGTGAATTTTACCTAATGTTGAGCGGAACTGAATTCGGGATATGGTTTTCTGCAGTTTTCCTCTCCTCAGAATGGCGAACACGATTACGAAACAAAAGAAATAAGTTCCACCCTACCAAACATACGATTGTCTGCTTTAAAAATGAGGAAATTCCTTTTTTCTTGTTGCAGAATGGAGTTCACAGACGTCAACCCCTATCCCTAGTGTTCCTCGTTCGGACTCTTGTCCTCCTATTGCCGAGCGCCAAAGCCCTGTTCGTGTTAGGTCTGCGTCTCCTCCTTCCAGTGTCCATATTGTACGCCTACACGAACTGCCACTTGAACATCTCGGATCTGCTCGACTTATTCCAAACACGAATCCGAACCGGCGTTTCAACATTCGAAGATATACTTTTCCTCGCGATAAACCAATTCATCTGAGAGGTCACTATAAGACCCCTGAGCCCATGCCCGCGGAAGAACAAATTTTATTATCAACGTCAAATAATGACGTCGTTGCAATATTGGAGAAAAATAATAGAATTCTTCGTGGAATATATACAATGAAAGGTCACCCTGGATATCGGTTTGACGCACGGGTGAAATATAATATGGACATCGGCACGATTCAAGAAATGACCTCAAAGGAAGCCAAGGAATCTCCATTAGGCACCCGTAAAACAATCGCTAAGAGTCTTAGAACAGTAATTGTAAATGACGCTCCTTCACAACTAATCATACTTCCAATCATGAACAGATCTGAAAGTTAAATTCTGCGAAATTTTCGACTTTCCGATTTGTCATGCCGAAGTTTCTGGAAGTCCTCGGGTTTTCATTTATTCCCCGGCGAGAGCACTAGATGCCGGAAATTGAGAAATTCCTAAAGTAGAAGACTATAATTTAGTTACAAATTTGATTCTGAAGGAGCGCTCTTATCTGGCAATAAATAAATACCCCGAACTAGTTGAGCGGAACTAGTTGACCGGAACTAGTTGACCTTTTATGCATTTTGATTGGCTTGAATTGGCGCGATTTTCAAATCACAATTTCGCGCCCCATGAAAATATTAAATTTCCGGTACAACGGCGAACATTGGAAGGGGAAACGTGTCTCAACTCTCCCTAGGGGATGCCTAGGCAAAATATAAAAGAAAAATACTGAACTTTTAAATTTTCCCTCTCACTTCACTGCGGTTCATTTATTGCCCAATAAATCTATATGTATCTCAAGTTTGTTTTTCAAAATGTTACAACTGACTTGTAATTATAATCAAAAATAAGTATATTATCTTTCTCGAGGCTTCCACCTTTCGACAATACTCCACACTCTTCTTCGCAAACAGATACAAAACAGGTGCTTTTTATTCTCTTACAAAATTATGCGAGGCGGAAATTAAGTAATCTACAAGGGTTTGATGATTTTGGTTTGATTAGGAAATGATTACGATGATGATTTGGGATGATAGGGTTTTTATGATTTGCCTATTTGACTACTTGATTAACTAGTTTGTTGAAAATTCGCTTTTCTTTTGTTAAAAATTAACTTATTTTGGTTTAAGGAATATTCATCAGTTTAGAAGCATGATTAAAATTCCATAAAATTTTAGGGAATTTGAATAAAATCCCTGTTCGAATTTTGAATTAAAATTCCACGTCAACAATTGTGATATGATATAAATTCTGATATCAGTTTTAACAAATTCAGTGATTACATTTTTTTCCTTGAAACCGACTTTGATGAAATGTAAATATCAGATAAGAACAAGCTTAACGCTAGAACCTAAGAAACAACGACTACACGGTATATAATATAAAGATGAATTATATGGAAAATTTATCAGTAACATTGTTAGTGAAATTTTTCAATAATAAATTTATCAGTTTTTCCTCTAAGTATAAAAAATGAGGGTTGCTGGTACTCTCATCTTATCCATTGTTGTTGTCCTCAGTATTGTTGGTAAATATAATAATAAAATATATATCTATAATTTTAAGTACACTGAAATTACAATTATAATTTCTTAATTTATAATTTTTTAATTTGAAGTTATTCAGTTTTGTTCGTATTTAATAACATACTAACAAAATGAGCTATTTTTACCACTTTCAATTGACTAGCATCTTGGATTTTTTCTCAGTTTTGAATTTTCCTGCCCAAAATTCACTTTGCAACAATTTATTATATTTTTTACAATGTTTGATCATTCTTCGTTAATCGTTATGGAAAATGCAATTTTCGACTTAAATTGTTCCTATCCTATCCTATCCTATCGTGCCTGGGGCGATGGTCAAGTTTTAACGGATTTAGCGAAAATTTTTATCACGTTCTATCTTTCAGGCATTCGCACTAAAATCATGAAAAAATTACCAAAATAAGGGAATAAGGTCTAGCTTAACCAACATATGATTTTCTACTTTAAGAAAAATTTGATCCTCTGTTTTTTCGTTGCAGAGTTAAGTTCACAGACTTCAAACTCTGTTCCTGGTGTTCCTCGTTCCAGAACATCTTGTTCTCCTGAAATCGATCATTCTCGTGCAAGGTCTCCTCCAACTGCTAATCCTCCTCTTCGTAATAGATCCAGGTCTCCTCCTGCCACTGGCCGTTCGATACGCTTATATAGATTGACGCTTGAAGAACTTAGATCAGTTCGGCTTATTCCCAACACGAATCCGAACCGGCGTTTCGAAATTCGTAGATACAGTTTTCCTCGCAATAACGAAATTTATTTGAGAGAAGCATTCAATGTCCTTAAGCCCATGCCAACCGAAGTACAAAGTGTTCTATCAACGTCCAATGGTGACATTTTCGCAATATTGGTGAAAAATAATACCATTTTTCGTGGAATATATACAGCAAGAGATAACCTTCGGGTAAAAGTGAACATGTACAGCGGCGAGGTTGAAGATATGAAAACAGAAGAAGTCCAGGAATCTCCATTAGGCACCCATGCACCAATCTTCAAGAATTTTGAAATAGTATTTGTAAACGACTCTACTCCACAACTGATCATATTTCCAATCCTGAGCAGGGACTGCTAAAAAATGTAAAACGTTGTCTCCATAAGAAGGAATTATATATATCTACTGATCCAAAAGTATGTGACTTCGACATATTTTTTAACTCTTTAAAACGTCATTAAGTTGTGCATGACATATTTTTATTTTGAATTACAAAAGGAAACATACGTTTAGTCTTACGGAAAATTCCGCAACCATAGAAAGTTCTGAAATATTAATGAAAATAGTTTTAGAAAATAAAATGTACCAATAAAAAGTAAGTCTTACAAACACACAATTTTATCGCAGGCTTCTGTTTTTTCCTGATTCCCTACTTTTTATTGTATTGCCACTTACATGCAAACTGAATTAATAGATCCCAATAAGGAAATCCAAGTTTTTTTTAGAGTTAATTATTGTTCGTTTAAACTTCAACGATTTTGTTAAAAATTAGTCGTTTTTCGTTAGATTTAACTATTTTGTTGACAAATAATCCTACTGGGGCATGCAAAGTGTACGTGATACTGCAAAACTCCAGAGAATTCGAAAGCAACCTTACATCTCAACTAAGGGCATTGATTTTGCTAACAGGATACATGCCAGAAGCGGTTAACAAAATCCTGGAAGACCTCGTGCAGGTGCACTTCCCTGGTACCGAACCTGGATACCAGTCGGAGGAAGAGGCTATCAGGACAAACTTCTCTGTCGGCGCAGAACAGGTCCAGTGGAAAAGATTGGAGGATGGTAAGCTAAATCGTAACATAATCGAAAATTAGATGGGTCGTTCGGCGTATCGACCCATTTAAAGCCCCTGGAGAAGACGACATATTTTCGGCTTTGATTCAAGAAGGTTTGGATGTTCTGATAGAACGAATGTGTAACATCTTTGGGGCATGCATAGTTATGGGATATACCCCTATGGAAGAAGGTTAAAGCGATCTTTATACCAAAGTCGGGAAGAGACTCCTACTATGAAGCCAAATCACTCAGAGCAATTAACCTAACTTCTTTCATGTTGAAGACATTAGAAAAGTTAGTTGATTTTCATATGAACGAGGAAATTTTACCGGATCCGGCATTTAGAGTAGTCAGTTTGCCTCACAGAAAAGCAAATCCGCTATTGACGCACTCCATGCATTTACCTTCCGCATTTAAAAAGCAGGACGAATAAGGGATGTAAGGATAGCAGCGTTCCTGGACATAGACGGTCCCTTCAGTCACACCCCTACGGAATCTATATTCAATTCTGATGAGAAACATGTTATAGATACTACTGTTAATGAGTATTTGTGCTCTATGCTATGTATCAGGATTGTTTAGTCTTCGCTTCACGGTTAGAATGTTAGAGCGCAGGTGGAAAAGGGATGTCCTCAAGGAGGAGTTTTATCCTCCAGCATGTGGGCACTCGTCATTGATGATTTGATTTGTAGGTTAAATGAATCAGGCTTTTATACTCAAGGTAATGTAGATGACGTTGTTATACTGGTGACAGGAAACCATGAGTGAACATTAGTCGAACTCATTCAAAATTCTTTCAGCATTATTGGAGAGTGGTGCAACGACCGTAGCCTATCGGTTAACCCAGATGAAACTGGATTATTGGTTTTCACAAAACGTAGGAAAATACC